>PVJX010002853.1:0-119610 GCA_004027295.1 Dolichotis patagonum | reverse complement strand
CAGGCTGCTGTCCTGTGTCCAAGGAGTTCCATATGTTTTACTGGGCCGTAAGTCCCCAGCTCGGCCTCCGCCTCCTGAACTGAGAGAAGGCTGCTGGGCGTGGTGCACTAAGGCTGTGGAGCTTCTGGGACTCGGTCCAGTGTACCCAGTAGCTAGCCCAATCCCAATTGTCTCACACATTTAAGAACATTTTAATTTGATGACTTTTCAAATGCAAAAGAAACTTTGTAAACAAGCGCAAAAGAGTATTATGTTAAACAATTACTATTATACTTGGTTTAGGATCACTCACAGGCTTCTTAATACTACTGCCAAATCTGATACAAGAGGTTTGGTTTTTCTGATACAGCTTGAAGCACAGACGCTGTTGGATAGCTCAGAGAAATAATTAAAATAGTTATACATATTTAAAGGAAAACTTGCTACTTTAGTAAAGTAATATGGGGACAGGAGACAAAAAAAATTAAGTTTCTGTAAAATGGAGACTTGAATAATTTCTTTAAAACTAAAGTAACATTGGGAAGTTTTTCTGATTTTTTTAAGAAGGATAAAAAACTAAAAAGCATTCAGTGCAAAAAAAATTGTTCTGACAGACTAATAAGGACTTCAAATATGATAATCTGATGTTTATCTGTGATTTGCTTGTGCAGTTTTATCAGCTATTATTCAAGAGCTATAAAATGAAGAATACCTAATTGCCTCCTGGAGAAAAGTATTACTACTGAAATGACTTAAGCAAACACATTCTGAACTAACAAAGTATTTAAAAATAATTTGAGCTGAAAAATGAATGACAGCTAAATGATGGCCATTAGCCATTCTACAGGTGCCCCTGGCCACAGCCCACTTTGGTCTTATTGAACACCCACCAGTCTTTGGACAGCTTTCAACAGCAGTGTGTCAAATACTTTGGTAACTTGATTTTTTTTCCTTTCACCTGCTCTAATGCCTGTCAACTTAGAGTATTGTTCTATCTACTGCCAGGTAAACTCATAATAGAGAATGTTCTCAGCTTCTACACTGATGTTAGCTCAGTTGTTTGAGATAAGTTAGGTAAAATGGAGGAAAAAAAGATAGAGCTGTGTTATGGTTTGAGTCTGGATGTCCCTCCAAAGCCTCATGCAGTCATGGAGGTGGCCTCTAGGGTTTGTGAATGACTCATGGTCCAATGCTGGGATTATGGGTGTGAGTGCTATACCTAAGTGGGCGTGGCCTACATACAATATAAGGGACAGAAAGAGTCTCTTTCTGTGCTCTTCCCTTCTTCCTCTTGTTGCTTGTGCTGTCTTCCACCACCATGATCTGTTGTCTCTCGGCCATGCCACCCTGCCTTTGATCGAGCTGATTGTGGACTGAAACCTCCGCAAACTGTAAGCTAAATAAACTTTTCCTTCTTTTATTTTGGGCATCAAGTATTTCGTCTCAGCAATGAGAGAAAAGTAACAAAGACCATTTGCTAAAAACAATTATTTAGGCAAGGGACAAAATCAAATGTGGGAGAAAGCTAGAAAAAGCAAAATTAACTCACTTGTACTTGTCATAAATAAGTATTCTGGACAGAGGTTATCACTTGGGGGGCATGGTATGAAGATTGAACTGAATGCTTTTACATTAACCCTTATCCCCAGCTCTTTTTATTTGGAGGTAAGATCTTCTTAAATTGCTCAGGTGGGACTTGGACTTGCAAACCTTCTGCCTCAGCCTCCGAGGGGTGATTACTGACATGCACAGCCATACTGTATGGCTAGTATCTTTGCTCTTAAATTTCATAAGAAATATATATAATAAGAGCAGGGTGTGGTGGTGCATGCCTGTGATCCCACTACTCAAAAGACTGAGGCAGGAGGATTGCCATGAGTTCAAGACTAGCCTATGCTACATAGTGGGTTCAAGGCCAGCTTGAGCTATAGTGAGACCTTGCCTCAAAACAAACTAACAAAGATACATTTAATACATTCTCATGTAATTTAAGGGAGAATGCTTTCATTTATTTGATGTAGCAATATTTTAAGTCATAAATAAAACTGTTGTGAATACAAAAATAAGGAGTGGAAATGTTTCATTAATAGGATAAACTTGGGGCATGTTGACTTCTTGCAAACCATCTTTCTTTCAGTCCTTGTTGTGTCCCATTGCAATCGGGATCTTCCCTGTACCCAAGTTATCCTGCTAAGCTCTTGGGGTCCTCCTAAGCTAGCTTGGTAACTGCCTCAGTGATGGCAGACTCTGCTGAGCTGAAGCCAGCCGCCTCATCCGTCACTGAGATTTTCCCTAGGCCTGGTTCTTCGCTTCCATTCTCCAAGCTCATGTACATCTAGACCCTAATTCTGTCTTCCTGGCTACTAGCCTTTGAAACATGTGGCTTCTCAGTTGTCTGACATCTCCAAGTGTCTCGCTCTGACTTTCTTACTAGGCAGTACTGCTAATTTCTGGGGTCTCCAGGATTGCCTGGTTCTGCCTCCTCGGTCCAGCTTCTTGTCTAGTCTGCTCAGCCATTATTTCTCCACATCTGAGCAAAATACAAGCAAAAAAAGTTATTCACCTAAGCTTATTTAGGAAAATATTAGTGTCAGATTTACTACTTTCATGTGAAAAGTATCTGCTTACACAAATCAATTCTCTGTCTCTTTCTTTCTATGTGTCTCCTACTTCTGCCTCTCTCTCATTAAGAAAAAATCACAGCATTTCTATGAAAACAGAGGCATCTCATTATAATAGCTACATGGGAAACTTTGGTTAGACCTCAGTTAGGTTGTGTCTGCTGTAACTCGTGCTTGTAAGTGATGGTTTGCACATAACAAAGTCAATTTCACTGCAGGGAATGCCAACCCAGAATTGGATAACCTACTACTTTAAGTCATTCAGTCAGTTCAGTGTATTGTGTCTTAATAAAGCAACACATGACAACACTAAGTTAGATTTCTAACTTCCTCAAAGGAGCAGCCCCAGCTATGTAATCCTGGAAGGGATCATATTAGTCCAGCTTCTCCTCTGCTTTTAGAAGCATTATTCAGCATACCTAGAATACAAGTCATGTTCAGAATCTATAAAATGGAATTCTGATCAATGTCTTTTCCTGCATAAGGATTTTGAAAGTTTCCTGTTGCACAGTGGTTTACAAAGTAAGGAATGTGAACCCATGATAGACAAGATAAATCAGGGAATGCAGGAAGAGAATACTGGGATTTCCTTCTTCCATTTATAATTCCTTTTTTGGTATATTTTATAGCATACATATCAATATATATATAGTTTATTAACCATGAATACGCATGTTTCAATAAATGCAAAAAATATTAGGCATTAGGGCTGGTGATTTAGCTCAGCGGCATAAGCTTGCCTTGCAAGCATGTGATCATGAGTTCGATCCCTGGTACCAATAAAAAAAAATTAGGCATTGAAGATGTGCAATTAAAGAAGTTAGCAGGCTTTCAGGACAATTACTAACCCCTTAGTAGACAGGTTAAGGTACGTCCCAATATGCCTTCATCTTGCCATTCCTGCCCTCTTACCCACAAATATTAGCCCTATCTAGGCACACTACGCTTCACTCACACTGAACTGCTAGAGTACACACTCTTTGAAGGTAGGAGTCATGAACACCCTTGGCACTCTGAATACGTAATGCTTATCACACTGCACAGCATCTAGTAGACACTAAAGCTATATTATTAAGTGAATGATGACTTAATGAATACACACATAAGTGGAGTTTCAGCAATTTGGATAGGGTCCTCTTTGAATGTGCCTGAGACTAAGCTGAGCATCCATAGAGAAAGATCCCATCAGGAGGCCAAAGAGCACCAGCTTGGAAGATGTTCGAATGTCATCTACAACAGTGAGGAAGCATCATTAAATAATGGAGACATTCAGTGCAAACCCCAAAAGATAAGGCCTGGGGACTAGGGTGAACTTAAACCTTGAACATTCCATTAACAAAGGTTAAAAAAAAAAAAACACCATGAAAGTATCAAGGTGATCTGCAAACAGCTTCACTGACTACCAAGAAAAAACAAAGTTCAAACCTCCAATAAAATAATATACACAATATCTTGCATACACAAAACTTACTAGTTTTTCAAAGAAGGGGAAAAATGAATTTTTAAAAGCAAAGAATTTGATCAACTGAAACAGATCCAGGGCTGAAGATGTAGCTCTGTAGTGCAGTGCCTTCCCAGAAAGCATAAGGCCCTGGGATCAAATCCTGATACCAAATAAGACAAAAAATGAAACAAAACAAGACAGAAGATTTAAAAAAAAAACCCTACCTTGCTGAATATGGTTGTGCACACCTCTGATTCCAGCATCTGAGAGGCTGAGTTACAAGGACTGCCACAAATTTGAGGCCAGCCTGGGCTACATAGTCAGTTCATAGCCAGCCTGAACTATATACTGAAATCCTCTCTCAAAGAAAAAAACAAAGAAACAAAAAAAGAAAAGAAAAAGAAAGTAATGGGTATAGCAGAAAAGAGAATTACAAAAAGATACTACAAACATATTCAAGGATTAAGGGAGACAGAAACATAAAAAAAAGAAACCATAAAGCTTTAAAAAATGGAAACTATCAAAAAAGGTAGCAAATGAACCTCTCAGAGCCAAAAATATATATCTTAAACTAAAAAACTTACCTTGGAGGGTTTAACATTAGTCAGTGCAGAAAAAGACTTATGATCATTATAGAAATTAACCAAAACTGAAAAGGGAGAGGAAAAAAGGCAAAACACAAAAGAACAGAGCTTCAGTGACACGCGGGACAATATCAAGTGACAATGTTAAGTATTTAACATATATATCTTTGAAGCCCTGAGAGGATTAGGGAGATAAGTGAGGCAGAAATATATTCAAAACTATGAGTTCACAATCCAATAAAAATTACCATTCCAAAGATCCACAGAGTCAACAAATCACAAGCAGGAAAAACAAAAAGAAAAGCACATGAAAGCAGATCATAATCAGATTCATGAAAACTAGTGATAAAGAGAAACTCTTAAAATCAGTCTCTCACCCCAAAAGATGGAGTATATTTAGAATAACGAAGATAACACTGATCTTTGACTTCTCCTCCACGGCACTAGAAGCCAGAGGACAATGGAATGTAGTGTTTTTAATGTTAAACAAAACAAAATATCGAATGAAAATGCTTCATCCAGAGAAAAATGTTAAACAAACAAACAAACAAAAAAACCCACCATCAACCTAAAGTTTTATGTTCAGTTAAAAATATTACAACTGTGACAGAAAAATAAAGCCTCTTCCTGATAAACAAAACATTACAGAAGTCATTGCTAGCAGACCTGCATAATAAGTGATAATTAAAGAACTTCAAGTCCTTTAAGTGAATGGAAAATGATACTACCTAGAAACTCGAACACACAAAAATGAATGAAGAGCAGTGGAAGTGGTAAACACAAGAGCATATGTAAATGCACATTTTTTAAATTTTAGGTTGCTAAAAAGTTTAAATTGTTTAAAGAAAAAACAGTAACACTATTTGTAAGGTTTATGATATAATGCAGAAGAAAAATGTAAAATAGCATACAAAAAAGGGTGGAGAAAACAAGTACAGCCTTGGAGGTTCTAACATTATATGTGAAATGGCATAATACTGTCCAACAGTAGATATAAATCAGAGTTGTATAGTTTAAGCCTTAGAACCACTACTAAACTGATAGTTTAAACAAAATTTTTCTATCGAAAATGAGATATTATAGTACCCATTGGTCATTTTCTGTTATGCAGTTCAGAAAGCCCTGTAATTCTTTCACTCTTTGAATGGCATTATACTATTTTGTTATGTTTGATATTATTGTATTTGAAACTATGCTCAACTATAGCAGAGAAAGAGATATTGTGATAGCTATTGTTGATGTCCAGTTGTCTTAATGTAAAGTACTGTGTTGCCTATGTTGTCCTGTTCTGATCTGCTCTGTACTGCCCTCTTTTGTTTTATTCTCTTTAAAATAAAATTAAAAAAAATAACAAAATATAGCCACTAAAGAACTAATACAAGAGAATGAAATAATAAAAAGCAAGGAATGCAAAATGGATAGAATGAAGAACAGATAAAGCAAACAGAAAATAAATACCAAGATAGTAAACTTAGGCACAAGATCAATAAATAAATATGGTTCAATCAAACAATCTAATTAAAAGATAAGATCTATCAGACAGACAAAATTCAAGACCCAACTATATATCTGTCCACAGAAATGCATACAAAACTTAATGATGACAATAAATGGGAAAAAATATACCATTTGAATACTGTTAAAATTACAGTAGTTACATTTATATCAGCCAAAAATGACTTTTAATAAGGAATGTTACCAAAATAAAGATAATTCATAAGTAAAAAAAATTGACTCAGCAAAAAGCTACAACAATCACAAATGTGATGCAACAAGTAAGAACTTCAAAATAGATGAAGCAAAAATTAACAGACAGGAAAAGAAAATGGATAAATACACAATTATAATGAAGAGATTTCACCAGTCCTATCCCAGTAATCTATAGAACAAGTAGGCAGAAAATTAGTAAGGCTATAGAATATAAGAATAATGTTATGAATCAACTTAATTTGATTGATTTATTAAATAGTACATCAAACAATGCCAGAATGCACATTTTTTTCAATTGTACATGAAACAATTGCAAAGATAAATATGTGGTGAGCCATAAAATAAGAATTTAAAACATCAAAATTATTCAGTATTCATTCTCTTACCAAACAGAAATTAATTTAAAAGTCAGAAACAAAGGCTGTCTTGAAAAATCTCCAAGTTCTGTGAATTAATATAGTGACAAAGTTGTGTATAGTGGTACATAACTGTCATTCCAGTACTCAGGAGGCTGAGGTGCGAGGGTCACTTGAAACCAGCCTTGCCTGTTAACACAGTAAAGTCTTGTTTAAATAAAGATGTTAAAATGTATTCGCCTAGAATGTATATACCCCTATATTCACTATCCAGCACCACAAAAACAAACAAAACCACACCAATAAACAATCCATAGATCAAAGAATAAATAAGAAAAAGTAAAAGTATGTTGAACTGAACAATAATTATAAGAAGCATATTGATATTCATTGGGTATGTAATACTTAGGAGAGAAATGTGCAGAAAATGCTCAAATTAGAAAGAAATAAAGATTTGAAATTAATTACCTAAGCTTCCACTTTCAGAAGTTAAAAAATAGCACATTAAATACAAAGTAATTAAAAAATAAATTAAAAAGATAAAAGAGAAGCAATAAAATATAAAACAGATTACAAAAAAACAATGAAATTGAAACTCAGTTCTTTGCAAAGATCAATAAAATCAATAAACCTTTGCTATGCTGCTAAAGGAGAGACAACAAAGAGATGTAAGTAGAACTGGCATTAGAAATGAAATAGGAGGCACTGCTACAGATCCCATAGATTACTTAGTAAGAGATAATAATGAAATGTTTTTGAATTTGAAAAATTCCATGAAATAAATTCCTTGAAAGACATAAATTGTCAAAATGGACAAAAGCAGACATTCAAGAGTCTGAGGCAGCCTTTGTCTATTTATTTGAATCTGTCTATAAATAAGAATTTTTCTACAAAGAATATTGCAAGTTCAGAGGGGCTCACTACTTAATTTCATCAAAAGTTTAGAAAAGAATTACTAGCAATCTTATACAAATTCTCAGGAAAAAAGAGAGAAAAGAATAGTTGTGGATTTATTTTATGAGTCTAGCAATTTCCTGATACCAAAACCAGAGAAAGAAACTACCACAAAACTTGAAGATTAGTTTATAAACAGAAGATATAATCCTCAGCAAAATAATAACAAATCTAATCTAACAATATCTAAAATCCTAACCCCTTATAACAAAATAGGATTTACCTATTTCCAAGGTTGGGTTAGCACTGAGGAAATCAATATAATTTATTATATTAATAATAAAGAGAAGATCATATAATCATTTCAAAATGTGCAGGCAAATAATTTGACTACATTCAGCACATACTCATGATAAAAATTCTCGATGACACAGAAATTCCACATTGATCATAAATGCAAAGGACCTGAAATCAATATGTCAAAGAGATATCTGTCTCCCATGTTCACTGTAGCATTATTCACATTAACTAAGATATGGAATTAATCAAGTATCCATTAAAAGATGAATACATAAAAATGTATATTTACACAGAGGGATAGGGATACTATTCAGTTTTTTAAAAAAGGAAATTTCATTATTTGTAACAGTCTGAACAAACGTGATGGATATTATGATATGTAAAATAAGCAGGTACAAGTAAGACTTATATGCAGAATTTTAAAAAGTAAAATTCATAAAAGTAGAGAGTATATACTGACGGTTACCAGACACTGGAATGGAAGGTAGGGAACAGGGAGTTGTAAGTCAAAGGATACAAAGTTTCAGTTGAACAAGGAGAGTAACTTTTTAGGTCTACTGGGCAGCTAGGTGAGTACAGTAAAAATAATGTATAAAGTAATTCAAAAAAACAGAGTAAATTTCAAATATCTTACCACAAAAATGATATGGATATATTCATTAGCTTGATTTAAGCATTCCACATTAAACACACTTATAACATACCACACTGCATTCTACAAATATATGTTATTATTTATCAATTGAAAATATTAAATTGAAAATGAAATAATAATAAGAGAAATAGAAAAATATGTTTTCCTTTTGATAAAGGGAATCTAAAAAACCCCTACACTTGGTATCTTTATAGTTAAGGAGTAAATACTTTTCTATGAAATCAGAAACAAGCCCAGTATATTTACTCTACACCTCTTTCCAATATTGAACCAGAGGTTCTAGCTAGTACTGTAAGTAAGAAAAGAAAATCAAGGCATACAGACTACAAAGGATGAAATTAAACTGTCTTTATTCATAGAAAACATAATCTTATACTATGGCCTCAATCTTCGTGTCCTCAAATTCCCATGATAAAGCCCTAAACTTCAAGGTGATAGTATCAGGAAGCAGGTCTTTTAGGAAGTGATCAAGTCATGAAGGCAGAGGACTCAGGAATGCAATTAGTGCCCTTGAAAAGAAGAAAAGAAAAGAAAAGAAAAGAAAAGAAAAGAAAAGAAAAGAAAAGAAAACACAGAGAGTTACCCCCCCCTTTCTATTATGTGAGGACACAGTGACAAGTACTACAGTCTATAAGGAACAGGCCCTCTCGGCAGACACTGAATCTCTTGATGCCTTCTTGGACTTCTCTGACTCCAGAACAAAGAAATGAATTTCCATTGTTTTAAAACTACAGGACTTTAATATAGCAGCTTAAATGAACTTAAACATAAAATATATCCTACAAAATCCTAAAAAAATCATCAGAATTAATAAATGAATCTAGCAGTATCATAACATTCAAAGTAAACACACAAAAATCAATTTTCTACCTGTTAGCAAAAAATTAGATAAAAAATACATACCATTAACAATAGCACTTTTCAGAGTGAGAGAAATATTTTATAACTTGGGATATTGGTTACACAACTATATATTTTTTTTCAAAAGTTCTTGAAATGTACACTTAAATGGGTGTATTGATGGCATATATGTATGAAGTTGACTTTTTAAAGTAACAAAAGGCACTAGAAATGAAACAAGTGGAAGTTTTCTTTACTATTTATCATACTGTAAAGTAAAACTTCAAGACCTTTTTGAAAGCAAAAGAAATTAGTTGGTAGTCATCTCTTGTTCTAATTTGGATCTCGAATGTTCCCCAAAGGTCATGTGTTGAAGGCTTAGTCACCAGTTGGTGATGCTTCTGGGAGGTAATGGGTCTTTAAGGAGGTGGAGCCTAGTGGAGGAAGTTAGGTCATTAGGGGTGTGACACTGAAGAGGATATTGAGGCCCTTCCTTCTTCCTCTCTTTCTCTTTGGCTTCCCCAATCACCATGTTAACAGTGTCCTCTGTCACATGCTCCCTGCCATGATGTACTGTGACACCACAGGCCCAAGGACAGCAGGACCAAGAGACCATGGACCGAACATTCTGAAGTTATTAAACAAAACAAATGTTGTCTCTTTTTATGTTATCTCAAGTATTTTTCCACAGCAATGGAAAGCTAGCACATCCTTGGGTTATTTCTTATCTTTATTTTTGTGTAACTGCAAATTGTTGACTGCTAGAGATGGACTCATGTAAATTAATTCATCATCCACCTTATTTGTCAAGGCAATAATTTAGAAGTTTTACTTTTCTTTACCTCTCACTTCTAATCTATCACCATGTCCTGAATTCTCCTCTGAATCACATCTTGAATTAATCTCTTTCAATCTATTGTTACTACCACCATCATAGTCCAAATCACTGTCATCTCTTTTAGAATAATGTAATTGTCTTTCATTAATCTTTCTCCATTCTATTCTTGCTTTCCTAATAATCTACTTTCTATGGAGCAGAAAGAGTAATCTCATAAGACACAAATTAAATCATATTATTCCTCTGGTTAAAACTTTCCATTAGTCTCCCATAGCACTTAGAATAAAATCCACATCCTTTGCACTGGCCTACAAGCCCCCGTATGATTGGGTCATAGCTTATATCTCTGACTTTATCATGAGCCATTATCATTCTTCCTATCACACTTCCGCCTTAATTGATTTCGTTTCCTCAAACAGAGGGAACAATTTTCTTCTTTCAGGACCTTTGCATTTATTTTCTCTGCCTAAAATATGTTTTCTCAGCTTTTCATTTGAAGGGTCTGTTTTCATCCTTTAGATCTCAGCTTACTGTCATGCCCTCACAGGGCCTCTCCAGGTCATCCAGTGTCAAGAAGTCTTCCCTTGTCCACTTCTTGCATGTAACTTATCAGAACTAGGAACACAGGCCAAGCCTTGAAAACATCTGAGGCAGGAATAAAAGTAGTCTCAGAAAGATAGCAATAGTATCAACAACTACTACATGTATTGTTCACTTTTATGTGCCAGTCTCTGTTCTAGGATCTTTGTACATATTAAATTACTTAATCTTCTTAGCAACCGTATAGGCAAGAACTAAAATAGTCATTTCACAGGTGAGAAAACTGAAGCACAGACAAGTGCAATCACTTGCACAGGGACATGTAGCCCAGAAGGGGTGGAACCTGAATTCTAAGCCAGTAATCTGGCTCCAGACGCTTAATGTTCTTAAGCATTAACCATCTTGGAAGATGGAGTCTTTTCTTGTGAAATGTGGAGAAAATTCAAGAAAGATAAAGATACATTTCAATATGGAGGAAGGAAGGATATTTGAAATAACTCATAAATATTGTCTTTCTTAGAGCAATAGAAGTTCAAGTCATCCATTGTGCCTGATTACATTGGATAAAAGAATGGTTGAAGAATTGTGGAAAGACATACGGATTTGAAGTAGTCCCCACGGGGAACAAATAAATGACTGCCAGGCAGTACCAACAGACTGGAAATCATAAATATCTGATTGGGGTCATCAATAGTTACACATTTTTTTTCAGCTGTATTTGATACCACAAGCACAGAAAACTAACTTTAGCTTATGTGGGGTTGGTGATTGGATGAGTAAGGATAAAAGAGGATCAAGGGATAAAAGAATTAAAGGTACTAATGAGTGTTTGAATGAAATGTTCAACAATAGGCCAGGGCTAGTAATGCGGGAAGGAATCAAAAATACATATAAAAGGACAATGTAATAATAGTTTTAAGGAGAAAAGTGTGTGTGCTTAGGGAAAAAAAATGGGGAAATGTTAACAATATTTTAACTATTGGTAATTCCAGAGAACAGTAATATCTGAATAATGATTCCATTTTTGATGACATTAAGTAATGATCTATTGTTAAGTCTTTCAGATATACTAATGATACTGTAGTTATGTTACCCTTTAGAAATATGACATGAAATTTATATGATATCTTGGATTTTCTTTAATCCAAGAAAAGAAGTGAATAGAGTTGTCAATGGGCAAGACTGACAGTGGGATGTTGCTTGTTGGAACTGGGTGATCATTACATGAGGGTTCTGGCCAGTGGCTACACTGAAAAGTATCTAGAAGCCAGGCATGGTGACACACACCTGTACTCTCAGCTCTGGGAAGTTGAGGCAGGAAAATTGCAAATTCAAGCCCAGTCTGGGCAATTTAGCAACTTAGTGAAATATTGTCTCAAAATTTCTTTTAAAATGATGAAAATGAAAATTTCAAAAAGGGCCGGGTATGTAGCTCAGTGTAAAGGCTCTAGGCTCAGTCCCCAGTACCACACACACAGCATCCAGAAGAATCCACTTGAAAACATGATTTTGGTCAAAATATTTAATTTATTTTCTACATATTATAAGTGTTACTCAGAGCATTATAAGGTCTGAAACCATAGGGTCAGATTTTCAAATCCAATGTTAAGTACATATTAAAGTTACCCTGCCTATAAATCAAGCTTTTTGAAAAGGACTTAACCATTGTGAGTCAGCAAGGAACTAGCTATAAAGTTTTGAGTCTACTTCAGCAAAAAGTACTCTCTAGTAGCGTAAAAGAATTTATAAGTATAAAATATTTTCATTTTCACCCCTTCCAAGGGGTTGGCACTTGCCAAGCAATAGCACAAGATAATAACTGTAAAAACCACAGAACTTTGTTATAAAACATAAATTTATATTTATGTGCACATACACATATATATTTTCAGATGCATATATACACATCATTTAATATCATGCTCACTTATAAAAATGTCAAGGAGTTAAGTACAACAAACTGCACATTATTTTAAATGAATTGTATGCCAGGTAACTCTACTCAATATCAAAAACTTGCAATTTGATCATTCAAAATCTCTACTATTTGTATAATGCAGACATAAACTGAGAAAAAATGTCTGAGTCAAGTAAATGTTAAGACTATCCAGCTAATGTTCAGTACAAGTGCAGACTTGAACAGTATTATTTTCAGTATCTCAAATAAAAATCCTATAAAACTTTTCCAAGGTCAAAAATGAAGCTTCTGATAGATATATTTCTTCTGTTATTTATCTTAATTGCATTAATGTCACATCCATATTTCCACCCTTCTGTTTACATCCCTTCCATTAAAATCTGCCTCAGTCTTCTTGGATCAAAGGTCACAGAATGAAAACAACAGAGCCCTTCCCAATCTACAGTGGTTCCAAACTGTTATGAGAAATAGATCTGAATTTCTAAAAGTCAAGAAGAGATGCACAATGTCAAAAAGGCTCTTTAACTTTGTCATAAGTGAAGTTATCAATAAGTACATGAAACACTGTCATCAATTAAATATGAAAGAGAATAAAAGACTGTTGTGCAAAATAACTGCTTAGAGAAGCAAAAAATAAAAAATAAAAAGTAGATAGAAGCACCAAGAACCTTACTGCTGAACTCTGCAGAAGGCGCCTTCAAATAAATATTTCAAACCTTCATATGAATATTTTAAGCATGACAACTACACATAAACACACAGCCAAAGTGCTCAAATCCACTCAAGAAAGACTATTAAGTCATCAACTTGCTCCTGACAGGATCCACTGAATATGGCAACAGTGAGAAGTCAGGAGACAGTTGGAATCATTTCAAGACTGCTAATTTAACTTGTCTTAAAACCAACCAATGCTCAACGTGTCATCATCAATGTCATCTCATCGCAGTCTGAAAAGCCTTCGACCTAAAGCAAAAAGGTCCCCAAGTGCCACCCTTCTTGTCTACTGGTTGAAAATCTAATTGGTTCTGCTGACAGGCTTGGGAATTGGTAGGAAGGTTGTTCAGTTAATCTCCAAGGGCCAGCAAAGAGCTCAGTATCCATCTCTGAGCTTTGCTCCCTGGCTGTCGTCAAATGACTCTGATGGCAGTGCAAGCTCTTATGCTTCAGCTGTCTCCTGACTTCTGTTAAGTCAAATTCAATAAAGTTTGTCACTCAATAATCTGAGAGCTACCCAACAAAACCTCTTTGATCAATAACAGCTTGCCTGCTTGCACTTGGGAAGGTGACCTATTAAAGATTAAAAACACACCTGCTGCTTAAAGCAGAGAACATCATTTTTTACTTTTAAATGAAACCTCATCCACTGAAATCAGTTTAACTTAGACGTGTATATAAAGCATTTCAGGGAAAAACAGAAATGAAATTTTTAAAAAGGACAGCTCAGATAGGGTGCTTCTTGATGTCTCAATAAAGTTGAATAGTTTTAGGAATCTGCTATACTGTACTGTATTTGGTTCTTATATAAGAGATCTTCACCCGTTTTCCACTTCAATATCACACTCTCATTTATTCATTGCCTGGGTATGGACAAAGCTTTGATATTACAACAGTAATTCAATCTTTAATAAAAAATAATAATCTGTTGTCCAAATGCTCATTCTAGGAAAATGCACTCTATTCTTTAAAGGCACAACACTCTTTTTATTTACGTGGTTTTCTTTGCCTATACATAAACATCAGTCAAGATGATGATCAGGTAGAATTCCAGGTAACTTCAAAGTTACTAAATAAAACACAGTGAGTTCCAAGAACAAAATAAACTATTGGGCAAAACTGGAGAAACATTTATATTCATATTTCACATTCAAGCCTCCCACCTTGAAGATTAAAACCCTTCCACTAACCAAGAATTTTAAAATGACTAAAAATTTAATCAACATAATCGAGATACTTTTTTTCAAGTAAAAGAAAATTGGATAGAATTTTTTTCACTGTATGCCAAAGGCAGAGAACAACATCCTTTGGCCTCTTTCCCTTACCTAAAGAATGTATATTTAGGATTCATTTATTTGCAATTCAGCAACAGTAATTTAAAGACATTCCATCATATTACAAGGAACATTATATAAATAGAATGAGATAGAACTTCTACAGAGCCATAATTATGGGTCAATATTAATAAAAGGTTCTGCTAGCGTTGTGACTCATGTGACTTCAACTTCCCTGATTGGCAGCTGCTCCCACCATGTAGCAGATGAATTGCCTTGTAGAGACAAATGTGTCCACCTCTGAATGTATGTAGATCAGTCTCTCATGTGGGTATTTTTCATAAAGTTTAAACGTGTTTATTTTGTAAGGCATTAATTTTCTCCCATGACATTCCTGGCACTATCACATAGGACACATGTGACAAGGAGATATGGATTACATCTCCAACAGCCCCTAATAATTTCATCATAGTCTCTTTGAACTCTGCAGCTTTTTCCTGATCTGAATTAATCACTTCTCCCCTTCATTGGCTATTATCTCCTTAGTTTCATGCTTCTGGTTTTCTGCTTTCTGTTTGAAATATCTTCATCAAAGCAGCTGCATATGGAAACATGAGTTCATTTCTGCTTTCATTTGTTTTTCTCCTGATCTGTGTGATATGTACAGATCAAGGTTTTTAACTCCTGAATGTAGCAACACATAAAGTTCAGAAAGGCCAACTTAATCTAATTAAGGTTTTCTGACTAAAATAAAGTAATGCTTCATGTCAGTTGAACCCTGGGATAAGGTGACTCATTTCAGAGGATATCTTAGTTTGCTCGATGTGTAGTTATAATGAGGTTGAGCTGAGAACAAGAAGCATTACTGTTATGATCACCTTTACTGGTGAATAAAAAAATTCTTGAAGGTTGTTCTAATATATATATATATATATATATATATATATATATATATATATATCTTGTAATAAAAAGCTTTTAAGTCATCTAAATCAAATGACAATAATAAAAATATACATGGGTTATGGAATATCAGAATTAAAGACAACAAGAGAACAAAGTGGGCACTAGAGCTCTTCTCTCAGGGGAAGCAGTTGATTAGAAGATAAATGTAAAAAATCTTAAAGGTATAATATAAGATAGTGTGAGACTAAATGTCTCAGGATTTATTTGCAAAAACACATGGCAGGTGAGGTAGGAACAAACTTGCATTTGTCCAAGATCATTCAGCAGAATATAGAGACTGGATAGGAAAGTACACAAGAATCAAATGAGGAGTCAGTAGGATGCCGCCTCATGGCTCAGAAGAGGCAACGCCACTAGGACAGAATAGAGGTGCAGTGGCAGTGGCATTCCAAGGACAATCCATTGGACTTGTGGTTGGAAGTCAAGGGAGAAGTCGTGCTCAGGCTGACCTCTGGGTTTCGGGAGTATGGTTGGTTGCATAGAAGTTTTCTTCTCTGATCTAGGAAACTGCAGGGAGGGCAGGAGACACAGTGCCAGGTTGTCAACTCAGTTTTGAGCATTTGCACTAGGTGCTGTGCCTGCTGTGCCCCTGCCTGGAGTCTTCCATCCCTAACTCCTAACTTCCATCCCTAACTTCCATCCCTAACTCCACAGCCAGAGCCTCTCTTCCTTCAGGTCCCCCAGTAGGCCACCATGTCCACTTTAATCTATAGTCTGTTACCTGCCCAGAACATGCTCATTGCTTCTCAAATATACAATTCAAATGTCTCACCTAAGCCCCATCCAATGTCTTACCTAAATCCTCCAAAACTTTAAGAAACCAGGGAATTCTTTGAATCTTCACTTTTCTTCACTTCTTCTGTAGTTTCAATTTCCAAACAATCACAAAGCTGTAGCGATTTTTTCTGCTCTAACCCTCTCTCAATCTGTCTACTTTTCTCTATTACTTCAGCCATAATCCAAGTGCAGGTGATAATCGCCTCTTACTCTGATCAGTGCTCGTCTCCAACCCTATATTGTCTCTCTGACTTTGGGCTTATATCTTTCTAATTCAGTCTTTATAGAGCAGCCAGATCTGTCATTGCTCTGCTTAAAGTTTGTCAATTGTTCCCTACTGTCATCAAGCTAAAACCAAACTCCTTAAAATGATTCATAACACCCTTAGTGATCTGGTCTCTACATCTTCTCCATATCTCAGGATACCTCATACATACAATGTGCCCCTCTTTCCTTTATACCATCAGTTTGCTACCACGGTGCCCTGACTCACTCCAACCTTCCAGGTGGTGTCCTTGCTAGTAAACTGTGAACATGTGTAGTGACTTTTATACTGGGAGTTTCCATTGGCACTTTTTCTGCCTTGGATATTCTTCTATTCTAGAGGCTCATGGCTGGTTTCCTATGTGGTTTTCAGTATTTTATTCAAATGTCATCTCAAAGAGGGTCTTATTAACCTATGTATTGAAACTGCCACCCATTCCCCCCAGCTCCAGTGGACTTTGTCCTCTTTCTCCTTTGTTTTCCTCCAATGTTTTTATCACCATTTGTCACAATATGTTTTATTTATTTATTTTCTGCTTATCTTGCTCACAAAAATGTAGACTTCATGCAAGCTGAGAGTTTGGTTTATTTGTTCTCTGATGTATCTCTAGCATCTTCAATGTGCCTGGAACATAGGCAGTCAGTAAATACATGCCTTTAATAGACAAAAAGAATGCAAGGGACCCTTCCCACTATCCCAGTATTATTATTGTTGACTTACTTCTCTGTCCCCCCTCACTGGACAGGAAATGTATTTCAGTCAGCTTTGTGTTTCCAAAATGTAACAAGGTCCCTGGCACAGAGAAGGCTCTCAGGTTTCCATACACCCTTCTCTCACGTCCCCAGGGAAACACATCCTGCTTCACATTGTCCCCTGTGCCCAAGGTGCCACCTGCCATTTGTTTCAGCTTCCAGTTGTAGTTCAGAAACCTTACCTTTTACTAGAAGACCTATGATTCCTTCTCCTCGGGAATTATTTTAATTGAAAAAGAGGGATGAAAGAAAAAAAGTATTATAGGTTTTCTGGAAGTAGTCTATCTATAATCTCTATTAGGTTTTGTATTTATCTGTCTTACAGGGATTTCAGTGTTCTGCCTTGAATTGTGATTTTGAATATTTATCTGACTATTCCTATAAAATCAGATTTTTCAGGCTGTTAGATTTCATGTAATCCAACCTTCTCTTTCCACAAATGATGGGCCTGAAAACCAGAGGATCTTACAACCAGTGCCAATTAGAACTCTAAAGTCAAACTGATATGTGTTGCTGCCACACCACTAATTATATGGCCTTGGAGAAACTTGTAATCTTTCTATAACTCAGCTTGCTTATCTATAAATGAGAAAATAAACTCCTCAGGTATCATAAAGTTTAATTAATGAAATATGAAAAGAGTTTAGAACAATGCCGGCTTCTAGTAAAGGCTCTGTGAATGTCAGCCCTTGTTATAATTATTACTACTGATTCATCTGTGAACTCCTTGAGAGCTGGCTTTTGATTTATTCACCTTTTTATTCTCTGATGTGTTAAGCACAAACCTTTGATTACTTGCAAGTTTAATGTTTTAACAAATGGTACCGCACAGATTCGTGACCAATCTGAATAATGTGCTCTTAGGGTTCTGAAGACCCTCTACTGAGTTGTTCATTTTTCTTTCATGTATTGGGTCATAGGAAGGACTAAAGGTATGGGAAAATAATTGGAGACTTCTGGAGCACAGAGGGTAGAGGATGACACCCAGAAGACTGCTATTTCCCAACCGTTATAAAAATATTTCAATATTTCAATATTTCATCACCATATGATCTACTATGAGCCAGCTGACAGTAAACTGTAGACACTCAAGTGCTAATTTTGTAAACAAAAAACAAATGCCAATGAGACTTTTAAGTTATCAAAATAATGTCAAATGAAGAAGAAATCTTATATTGTTCCCCAAAGACTCATTAAATCTCATGTAATTTTAAAAGAAGTATCATAGAATTTCATATACTTATCTCCATCCACCCTTTCCTTTTCACAGTTATTCTTGTTGCTATATATTGTGTCTGGAAGAAATTGATATGCACACAACACAGATAGTAAATTGGCAAAGTCTTACTCATCTATAAAGAAAATCTTGCTTTAGGCTTTGAAAGTCAATGATGTTAATGAGTGAAGGTGGGATGAGAAGTTAGCACAACAGTAAGTGAAACCAGCTGACTAGTTATCAATTAAATAGCTTTAAGATCACTTTTTAGTCCTTGTTAAGACTTCAATATACATGTTAGTAAAATTTGCATTTAAACACCAGAATGAACCCTTCATCTGCACAAGGCTTGTATTGATACTGGTTTTTTAGTGGGCTAATTCAATTGCAAGAAAGCCAATTTCTTTTCACGGGTTTTATTATAATAATAACTAATAAAGTATTATGCCATACCTATAAAGCTGAGTAACTACTAAATAAATATTTAGACCTAAGAGTAGGACTAAATAATAACTGTTGAGTTATTCAGAATAAGAGGAAATTATCACTACTAAAATTCTATAATCAGTACTTCCGCAAGGATAACTTTTCTTTGATTTTTCAAAGTACTGAATTTCATCAATAATATATCATTTCTGACAACAAAGGCTATGTTTATGAATATGATGTTATCTTTATTGATTGGCAAGGAGATATTAGAAATTTTCTGGAAACATTAACCATCAATAAACAGCACATGTTGATAACTACTCTGTCTTCAAAATGCTAATGCTGTGTATATTGGTTATTCTATTTCATGAATGACAATTTCTATCAAACTTTGACTTTTGTCTCATATTATAAAGTTTTGATCATTCTAATGGGAACAGCTTCTGTTAGATTTAAACCATAATTTGGGGTTATTTTTATTTATTTATTTTGTCTTTTTGAGTTTCACTATGCAGCTCAGGCTAGACTCGAACTCACTTTGTAGCCCAGGCTGGCCTCGAACTCAGTAACCCTCCTACTTCAGCCTTCTGAGTGCTGGGATTATAGGTGTGTATCACCATACCAGAGATTCTGCTTTATTTTTGCATGTCAAATTTCTCAAGAAATAAAGTCACTAGGTAAGCTTTAAAGAGCACTGACATGTGCAATATTCTGTGTAAATACAAGGACAGGTTTCATCATTTTCCACAGATTCCCCAACACAAAAAGGTTAAGAACTACAGTGCTTTTTCCCCACCCTCACATAAGTTACAGAACACGACTAGAGCTTCCGAGTCATACTTTAGTTTTATTTGGAGATATTCCATTTAATTTTAACAAACACATTGCAAATGTTGCTTGTCAGTTAAATTGAAAGGGTTACATTATTTTGGTTGTACTGACAGCTTTTGTTCATTGGAACTGTAGATTTTGGTAATTTGGGTAATTTTCTATTATGAATCACAAATATGGAGGAAACTCAGAGGTTTAGGAGAGAGTTACTAATTCTCCTTTACATGATAAAGGTACTACTTCCAAACAGCAGAGGCCCCAAATTTCCAAAGAAATCTTTTCACCCTTATTTTCATTTTCACTGTGCTTCCTATAGATTTTATCATCTCAAATACTTTTACATCAACATCATCTTCATCATCATGATTATCACTGTCTAGTACAGTAGATGAACCAAGGGCCCTCACATTGAGCTATACCCCCAGGCCTTTTATTGATTGACTGAATGACAAATTGCAATATTGGAGATTGAACCCAGGGATCATCTATCAAGCTACATTCCCAGCACTTCCCCTTCTTTTTAGACAGAGTCTTGGTAAATTGCCCAGATCGGGCTCAAACTTGTGATTCACATGCCTCGCCCTCCCAGAGTTGGGATTACAGACAGGTGCTACAACGTCTATCATCCTAAATTGTAATGTTTAAATGTCAGCTTTCATTTTTATTTATTCTTCTATTTCTATATGACTTTCTCTTCAACTAAACTATACATTCTCAGAGGAGAGAGACATACTTTAATTTTGGTGCTTCCTTTCCCCCTCACAGACTTGTAAAATTCAATAGTAAATAGATGCTCAATAAATCCCCACTGAATGAATAAACACACTCCTCTAGGCAGAAATGTATCCTCATCCTTAACCTAATCTAATTATATATGATAAGCCTGTTTCCTTAGAGGAGAAAGAAGGTAATTATTTTCTGTGGTCTTTATTTGTTTGTTTGTTTGTTTGTTTTGATAGTCAGTATCTTAGGTTAGGATATCTTTGGAAGTCAACTAGCTACATTTCAATTTTACATAGGATCTTTCTCAGAGAGTCATATAAATAAACCTTTTATAGTCGTATTCAGACTTTCTTCCACTCAAGCAAATTCAAAGGGTGATTCATGATTCCATGAGTAACAGCACATCACTATAACAGTAACCCTTAGTTCAGCAGGAGTATGAGGCTGGGAGATGGAAAAGAGCAGAGGGCGGCTAAAAGCCCTATAAATAATTCTACGCTATCCTTCAAGATATGAGTCCTCTCCCCCATTCCTCCCAGCAAGTACAGAATAGTTATGAAGAGAACAGAATTAGTCCATCATAACAGGTTTTGTAACTTCAGGAACCAAATTCCTTAAAATTACAATAGTTAACAATGGTCTTAATAATTAAGAATATATGACCAGTACTGGAGATTTAGCTCAGTGGCATAAGTGCCTGCCTGGCAAGTGTGAGGTCATGAGTTGGATCCTGGTACAAAAACACCTGCAAATGTGATTGGTATAGCAAGACCAAATTTGATATCAGATTGGACTTTACTTAAAGAAATGAAGATAGGTTGACATTTATGTTCAAAGTAAAAGATGAAAATAGGGCCGGGGAAATAGCTCAGTGGTACAAGGGCCTGCCTGGCAAGCATGAGGTTGTGACTTTAATGCCCGGTACCCCCTCACCAAAAAAAATATTAAAACTAACAGTTTAGAAGCACTCATTAACAATACCCTCAAAGGAATTTAACCAACCAAAATCCAGGATATAGGAATTCTACAGGACAAATGACCTAGATTTCTTCAAAAATGATTGACAAGAAAATAAAGAATAAAGGAGGAGGAAACCTAAATGTAATTGAATCAGGAAAAATATTATCCAAATACAATGTATGGTCTCTACATCCAGATTGAAAAAAATTTTTTTAAATAATGTAAGGTATTGTAATCCAAATAGTATAATTCCTTATCTCATCTTCCTGTGGTCCAGAAAGTTTATGTTTACAATCCGATTGAAATGTTAGTGGAATTCCAGCAAGTTAATTCCAATCTACCACCTCCAATGCAACCCATAGGAAGAATAAGGACACTAAGACATACTTAAAGTTATGGGCAGCCAAGGGGTCCTGAGTCCAGTCCAGGTGAGGATACATGGAACAGGGCCTCCCCCAGAATTTATTATCTCATGAAGAAGGGAATGGTTCAAGGATGAGTGACACTGAGGATGGCAGGAATTACGTGAGCATGGTGAGCTGAGCTGGGCAGGTGGAAAGCAAGCACCTCTTCTATATGTGGGAGAATGATGCGCGGAAAGAGTAGTCTTCATAACTCAATTAGGGTAGCATTTAAATGGTTTTAGGAAGTTGTTGCTTTAATTTCTGATATGTATATTTTTTATGCCCTGGGAAGTCATAGCCTTTTATCTTATGGTTGAACCCAGTTGACATTCCTGTAGCTACCTGGCTCTGCCATCCTGCTGTGCTCAACCTTTGATAGGGAACACGGTGTGAGGAAACAGGAAGCTGTCAGGTGGCCTCAAGGATTACATACCAGTACTTTAGCTAGCCTTGTTTGGGTTGCTTAGAGCTAATTGAAGAGAGAAGGAAATAGCATATCCAGCTCTGTACATATCAGTACATGGGCACAGGGTTCAGCTTAACTCACACTGAAGCAACTGTTTTTCATTCAAGGGGAGTCACTCAGGTTGTCTCCTACATTGAGGTAATCGAAAGGGACATAAATTTGAATGCTCTGTATGTTTGATGGTATTAAGGTAAATAGTTTAGATGTATTACTGATATAAAATTACAGAGGAAGGTATCTCAGACCAAAATGATACCTGATATTTGATTTCATAGAGTCCATTGGTGTCAGATGAGTGGTAGATGAAGACATAAATGAAATGAGATTGGCCATGCTTTGATTGCTGAAGTGGGTAATGGGTATTTTGGTTTCATTATACTATTTATTGTACTTTCCTGAATGTTTTAAATTTTATGATATAAACATTAGGTATATACAGTATTATATTTTAGAAAAATTTGAAGAAAATATCAAAATATTTTCAAATTATACTTACATTACACATATACAGACTTCATTTAAAATGCCGATGAGGCATCTAATTGCATCAGTTATACATTTTTGTACTTAAATCACTATAGCCAAGTGTTTACCTATTTGTTTCTTATTAAATGCTACATTTCACTGAAAGTGTATCATTCACAGTTGTTTCTTATTCTTTCACTTCTTTGTTTGAAAATAAACAGAAAATACCTTTTTTTGTAAATTACTGGAGCTTTATTGTTCACTACTAGAACCCAAAGTATATGCAAATGTGACACATGCAAAAGCAACTTAGTGTTCAGTTAAGAAATAAACACAGGTAGGGTTAATTTTAAAAATATTTTTTAAAATATTCATGTATCAACACTCTTTCCCTAAATTAGTTTCCCAACAGGGAAAATGGAGAATTCTCTATCATTTCACTGTGATTTAAGCCTTTTTATGTTATTAGAAGTGATGGAAACGTGAAGAATATATTCTTAAGAGTTAGAACTATCTCATCAGCATTACTGGGGCATGCTGAATGTAATCAAAGAAGTAAATGAGAATAAAAGATATTCTTTGACAGGTGAGCTTACCCTGTCATGGGAATTTGCAGCCTGTCTGCACAGAATGAATTTCCTATTGAGGCAAAATGTTCCTTCTGATCATAAAGAAATTGCTACCCAAACAACTTTTGAAGGCCCAGAACAGTACAGTAAGTGGCGCTACATAATAAAATACAATTAATTCTGACAAACAATTCAAAATCTATATAAGCAGCCTAAGCTGCTTAAAGAAGGGTACAGGTTAGTTTACAGAAAGGGAAGGGGTAAAAATCACTGCTTGGAAATAGCTGTTATAAACTTTTAAAGACAAATGATAGAAGACCAGTCTCTTAGATTAATCTTGGGGGAGGGGTCGTATTTAAAAACTGTCAAGTAATTTATTCTTTTTTTTAATATAATAAACCTAATAAAATCTAAAAATACGTAATTTATATTAGGAAAGGGTAGATCATTAGACTGAATGACTGTTAAAGTTGGGAGCCCAACTTTGCTAAGTAAGAACACTATAAAAACAAATAGCTACAGTAAAGATTTAGCATCACTACAATTTCAAGAATGAGATATCAATAATAGAAAGTTGGATATAATAAACTTATAATAAACTCACCACATCATCTTCGATTCTCTCGTTTCATAAGTGACAGGCTCAAATATTGTCAAAGAACTGCTCGTCACCGGCTGGTAGTGGTTCGTGCACTGGCATTTAGATACCATTACCCTGTAGCCTCTTATAACACTGAGTGTGAGTCAGAATCTAAGACCTTCTGACCCTCTAAATGTTAGATCTTTCAGGTTATTTAAATGGAAAAAGATATTTGTCATCTTGAGAGGCAATTTTTTCAGCCATTTGTTTCTCTGAGTGATCATGTATCATCACTTAATTTTCTCACCAGCTCTTTTCTTTTCCAAATCATTTCATGAAACAGACATTTTAGAAATATAGTTTATAATAACAGTGCGATCTCTTCGGGCTAGTATTTTAGAAGCTATTTTAAAATTTCAGATTTGAGAAAATAGTGCATATTTGATTTTATAAAAGGAATATATTTCAAAGTACAAATCTAACCACTCATAAAACACAAAAGTATTTATCTGATGCTCCTGGAACAGTTTATTTTGAACAAAAGTCTTATGAACTGTTGACGATAGCTTCAAATTGTTCAAGTAGTTCATAAGTTACATAGAAATTTTACTTTCTTTGATATTTTTCTGACTAACAGGAATACTAAGTATTGAGTGTGCGCACATGTGTGTGCATGTGTTAACCAAACAATAAGGACATAAACCTCCCCAAGTTGAAATTCCTCAATATGAAAGTTCAAAACATTTAGAGAAAAAGGAGTTCTATCAAAAATTTGTTCTTGTGGTGGTTGTGATGTGAATGGAATAGTTCTAAACTCTGAACCTTAGAAAAGGATCACCTTTTTCCATCTTAAAGCAATGATAAACATAAATTTCAGAATGTGAAAATAATTAGCCTTTCCAACAAAATTCTTCAACCAATATTGTTTTTTTCATCAGGTAAAACATAGGTTAAAATGAAAACACTGGAAAATTTTCATGACTCTTATTCATAAGTAAAAAATACTCATAAAGTATTTAAAAGCCATGAGTTATGTTATTCAAAGTCCATAGAATATCACATTATTTTAAAGGAATATTTACAGGAAGATATTTAAAGGATATTTAAAGGAAGTTAGGAGAGTCTGAAGAGACTCTCCTAACTTCTAAAAGCAAACAATAAGCTGGGCGTGGCAGTGTACTCCTGTAATCTTAGCACTCAGGAGGTTGAGGCAAGAGGATCGTTGCAAGTTCGAGACCAGCCTGGGCTACAAAGTGAGCCCAAGGCCAGCCTGAACCTTATAGCAAGACCCTGTCTCAAAAAGACAGAAAAAAAAAAAAGCAAACAATAAGAGAAACATACACATTGTTTTTATTGTCCTTGTTGAAGTGTCGACTCCACTGTTAACATACACCCAGGAATACAGTCAGCCCAGCCCATGCTTGAGTAGTACACAAACCATGTTAAATGCAGACTGGAAAATCATATCTAGAAATGTGCATGGGATCTAAATAAAAGATTCTCACTTCTTAGATTTTTAATGAGTATGTTCAAGATTTTTTTTAAATCTATGGTTTCTTTTATTTTAAAAATTTACATAAATTGATCTTCAATTTTTAAGAAATGATTCTGACAAATTACTTTTCATTTACACAGAAGATAATGGCCCTATTAAAAGAAATAATAATAGGGCATGGATTAAATGGGCTCTAAAAGAATATGATATTGATGTATCTACATTTTCCAGCTCATTCATTGAAAGGATTAGCTGTAACCAGTGCAGTAGCTATAAAATGTTGAGAGAGATTGGTTCCTAAGAACTGCCAGATGGTCAGAAGAAAATATTGTACAATAGTGTTATTGGAGTCCTTCAGGCAAGGACAGATATAATCTAGTTTTGAAAGCTGCAAGGTATTATGAAGTGTTACTTTCCATTTGTAAATAAACTATGAGTTATTGTCACAATGTTTGAGAAATGGAGAATAACAGAATTTCTAACAAACTCTCAAAGCTTCTTATAACTAAGCAATACTTACCAGGGTTAAGTATTTTTTTTGTATTCTATTTTAAATGTTAAAACTAATTGTTTACTAAGCAAAGATCAAGAACCCATATGTGCCAACATCATAGGTAATATAGGCTTTTACTATCTATATTGCTAATAGATTTATAATTGATCAAAATTTAAAAGACATACAAATGGATGAGCCTTGCAAAGATAAAATACATACATTTTTCTTAGGTAATTATGGCTTTTTACCAATGTCTGCAATTACTCAATCTAATCATGCATTTCCAGTTAGCAACTTGCAGATATGAGGTTTGGCATATGAAACTGAACACTGGGATGGGCTGTAACTCTTTGGACTGCCTATTTTATGAAACATAACTTCACTCCTTATTTCATTTTCTTATATTTTCCTCCCACACATCACCACCACCTTACCACCCAGAGCCTTTGACAAGTAAGTTTCTAAGATAAGACCCAAAAGAGTTGTGATTTTAAGGGTTCCAAGCTGCTACCAATTTCTCCTCAGCTGAGATTTCATTATGGTATATAATTTTCTCCTTATATCACTATGTTTCTCTTTTGTGCTAACATACCAAATAGCTTTCACAAATTAAAAGTGATATATGATTAAGTCATACTTGTCAGGTTTTTCATTAGTGGCTCATTGAGGAAGACAATGCTAATTCCAACAGGAAGTAATGAAATGCTAAAAAAAAAAAGTATATTGTAAAGTTGAATAAAATCTTTCAACCATTTGCACAAGGAAACTAGAACTTCAGTTTTTTCATTTTATTTTTGCCTAACTTGGATTTTGTGATTCAAAACTAAGTTTTCATTTAAAAATAACAGAAGATAGATAGTTCACAGCATTTAAAGAGAATTCAGATGGCCCATCAATTTGAGAGGAAAAGAATGCTTATTTTTATTGACCTAACTAAAATTTAGCATCCTTGTAAGTGTAGGCTATAAACTGATATTTCATTTAACATTATAATTTCTGCAGTTGTTTCAAAATAGTACTCATTCATTCATAGTGAAACATTAAAAATAGTTATTACAGCTACAGCTAGATGCTATTTTTATTGCATTAATAGACATATTATTATTATTACCACAAGTCTATCTTATACATATTTTGATAACTGTATTTCAATGTAACTTTTTGGTGTTAAGCTATTTTAAATTTGATACATATAAAACAGCATTTTGAGAAGGGATCCATAAACAGTAGTATCAATTACCAAAGGGCGTATGGCACAACAGCAGTTAAAAACCTCTGAGCCAGAGGGTCTATGGTATACAAACTTATATGCCAATATTACACCTTTATTTTTTTACTGAAATGTAAATTATGAATAACAAAGAGCCAGAGTGATGTCCTGTCTGTGTAAGATGAAAATCATTGGCTATGGATATTATTGATTATAGAATCACTACATAAAATTATGTATATTAGATTGTTTAATGGGGTCTATATTCAGGAACTGAAAATCAAGTTGAAGGAAATTCATTATTCACAAATTAGAATCAGCATAGAATCAGCATTTGGTCATATAGTTATCTAGTCTGTGTGGAAGCTGAAGCTTGCAGAAACAATCACACTACAGTTCATCAAATCCATGTTAAATAACTTAACAGTCAGTCAACACACACTTAAGGGATTGACATTACTGACGCTCCCAAACGAGGCTGTGTAATAATCTCTGATGTGACTTTTATTAGGATTTTCAATAAATATACTTAATGCTCAGTGACTAAACTGTACCTAAAGAGATCACATTTTATCAAACCAGTGGTTTCAAAATGTAAACATACCACTGAATCAAGAAACGTTAACCACTTTCCTATAGCTAGGAAAAAATACCTGATACCCATAATTTTTAGCAGGAAAGATTTATTTTGGCTTACAGTTTCAGGAGGTTCAGTCAATAGACAGCTGGCTCCAAGGCAGATATGGCATTGTGGAAGGGCATGGCTGAGGAAAGCTACTCAATCTAAGCAGCTGGGAAGCAGAGTGAGAGAAGAATATGCCCTTCCAAGTCATACCCTCAGTGACCCTCCTACTCCAACCAGATCCCGTCTCCTAACAGTACATTCAAGTACAAACTCATCAATAAACAAATCCACTGATGAACACAGTGCTGTGATCCATTCATCTCCCCAAAGCCCCACTTCTGAGCACACGACATTTTCCGGACATATTTTAGATCTAAACCAAATGGGAGACTTGACTCACCAATAGACTAAAATTCAATAGGCTTGGTGATGGGCTTAAGAATTAGTCTTTCTAAAAAGTTGATCTCAGATTTTAATCAAGATAGAGTAACAGGGACTATATTTACTCTCTCACTTAAGAAAACTACAAATCAAACAAAATAAATGAAACTTCAGCATTCAAGACAGTGGGAAGTAGACATGGAGGACAGAGATCCCCAAGAGACAGAAATCCAAGGAGATGAGCACAATTATTTCCTGAAATATAAGAGAATTTTTAGACTGTGGCTCAGGGACAGTGGAACTCTGAGAAGACCGAGCTGAGAATCTAGGAAAAATAAAGTGGTTAGAATTTGTACAATATCAGAAAGAAGAGAGCTGTGTAGCCTTCTTTGAGTATTCTTCTGAGTACTGATCAACACGTGTGTGAGAAAACTATCTGAGTCCAAGAAACGGCCTATCTGAAAAGGTTACAGAAAATACTAAATGCACATACAGAACCAGGAACTATGCCTGGTTTTGCCTGTCTGATTTGAAAATCTTCACAATTCATCGAGTGTTGGGTTGAATAAGCAGAAAAACGTCTCTGTCGTGTGGATAAATTAGCTCTACATGAACACTTTCCTGTTCCTACCAAAGAAACCTTGAAAATAATATCTGAATGAATGACGTTGTTTTAAAGTAACACCCCTGCTTTCAAAAACAAAAGTCAAAAATATTTATTATAAAAATTACTATAGTTAGATATTTCAATAAGCTGTCATCAGAAACCAGTAAGGACAAAGGATATTGTATTAGTCTATCTTCTATTACTATGTCAAAAAAAAAAATTGGGAGGTAACTACTATTAAACAAAGGGCTTTATTTAGCTCACAGTTCTGGAAGTTCAAAGGCAAGGTACCTGCATTTGGCTGTGGTGAAGATCCTATTGGAGAATATACCACAGTAAAAAGAGCTTGCACAAGAGTGAGTGATCGCATCACAAGACAGAAGCCAGAAAGCAAGATGATATCTGGGTTAAGTAGACTTCCATGAGGTTTAAGTTAATTCTTTCTGAAAGCATACCCCACAATGAACTAAGAACCTCTCAGTAGGTCTCACCTCTTAAAGTTTCCACTGCCTCTTACCACCATCAAACTGAGGACCAAGCTTCTAACACTAAACTTTTGGGGGACACAGTTAAACCATATCCAAATTGTTGAACACATAGAGGCTTGAACAATACCTATCTTGAATTCACCAATGTGTATGAGACACCTCACCTAGTCAGAGCTGAATACACAAAACACCAGTGGAAACTTTATCAAACTAGATCATATCCTAGGCCATAAAACAAGTCTCATTAAGTTTAGTAAGATTTAAGTCATGCAAAACGCGTTCTCTAAGTAATTAAATTGGTAATCAGTAACACAAAGATACCTATAAAATTTGCCAAATAGTTAGAGAATAAATTTTACTTTCCTAAACATTGAAAGATTCAAAGAAGAAATAAAAATGAAAACTTAAAAGTGTTTTAAATGAATACATGTAAAAACACAACATATTAAATTTTATAGGATGCCATCTACCATCTAGCATTTAAAATGAAACTTACATTAGGTCCTGAATGAAAAGCAGACCTCAAGTAAATGATCTCAGCTTCATTATTAAGAAACCAGAAAAGATGAGTAAATGAAATTAAAAGTAAGCCCCATAATTAATAATAATGAAGGTTAAAGCTAATTCTTTAAAATAAGTAAGATTGACACTATCTAAGTAGGTTGATCACGGAAAAAAAGAAAAGAAAAAATTACCCATACCATGATTAAGAAAGGAGTTATCAGTACAGATTCTAGATATTATATGGATATTAAATAAAAATTAAAAGTAACTTTAATTTGATGACAATGAAATAGACAAATTCATTAGAAGGAACAAAGTATCAAAGCTACTCAAGAAGGGATAAAATGAATCCTTCATTATCTATTAAAAATCAATTTCTAGTTTAAAAATTTCCCACAAGGGATACCCCAGATCCCACTGGCTTCATTGGTGAATTCTACCCAACATGAAAGAGAAATAACAAAATTCTTCTCAATTTTTTTCAGAAAGTTGAAAAGAAAGAATTTAACCCAACTTACTTTATGAGAAAAGCATTACTCTAATACAAACAGCAAACATTAGAGGAAAAGTACAAACCACAAATGATATCTCTCATGGAAAAGGGTATTCAGTATCATCACGTTTAGTAAACCCTAAACTAGAGGTTCTACCCACTATAGTATGAAGAGAAAAACAAATAAAAGACATCTAGATGGAAAAAGAATAAGTAAAACTGTCATAATTAACAAACATCATGATTGTGTAGACATTTTAATGAAAATCTCAAAGAACTAATGAGTACATTTAGTAAGGTTGTAAGATACAAGGTCAATATACAAAAATCAGCCATATGTCTACATGCTAGCATCAAACTACTGAAACATAAAAATAATAAAATTTATAATAGTACTACAAAAATATAAAACTCTTAGAGATTAGTGTGACAAGAAATATGCAAGACCTATTCTTTGAAATTGCTGGAGAAATTTAAAATTTAAATTAATGGAGAAATATGCCATATCGATAGGTTAGAAGGCTCAATATTACTAAAATGTCAGTTCTTTCCAAATTGATCTATTGATTCAATGCAGTCTCAATTAGAATCCTGGCAAATAGAGTTTGGCAAGCTAATTCTAAAATTCACGTGGAAATGCAAAAGACCCAGAATAGCCAAAGTATCTTTGAAAAAGAAAAATCAAAGTTGGAGAACTAATCTTATCTGATTTTAAGACTTACTATAATCCTATCATAATTGAGCAAGTATGTTTTCACTGTAAAGATGGACAAGTATATCAATAGAACTAAACACAGAATCCAGAAATAGATTCACATATACGGACAACTAACTTCAACACAGGTTCAATGGTAGTTCAGTGGGAAAGAGACAGTCTTTTCAACAAATAATGCTGAAACAAACATAAATTCACATAAAAATGTGCATCTTGATTCATATGCTGTACTACCAATCAAAATATATCACAGACCTAACTGTAAAGTTTAGAACCTTATAAATTCACATAAAAATGTGAATCTTGATTCATATGCTGTACCACCAATCAAAATATATCACAGACCTAACTGTAAAGTTTAGAACCTTAAAACTTATATAAAAAATGAATTAGGAAACATTTGTAATCTTTGCATCCTTGACATAAAACCAAAAGCATGCTCCATAAAAGGAAAAGTAAGATGAGTTGGACTTCATCAAAATCAAAAACTTTTACCCTTTAAAACATACAGTTAAGAGAATGATAATGCAAACTACAGAGCTGGAGAAGCTATATGCAAATCACTTAACTGCTGAGGTACTCATATTCAGAATATATAAAGAACTTAGTAATAAAACAACTAACAAAAATTTTAAATTGGGAAAAAAACTGATCAGACACTTCATGAAAGAAGATATACAGATGATAAATAAGCACATGGAAAGAAGCTCAACATCTGTGACCATTTGGAAAGTTTAAATTAAAATTACACTGTGTTATCACTATGTATCTATTGAAACTGTTAAAAGACTTGCCATCGAAGTTTTGACATAACTCTCCTAACACTGCTGTTGAGAATATAAATAAAGCTGCTACTTTGGAAAACAGTTTGGCAGTTTCTTAAAAGGTTATACACATATACGCCTTTTGTTCAAGCATTTTACATCTAAGAACCCTAGAAAGGAATGACAGGATGTTTATAAAAAGCTTATATAGTAAATGTCATAGCAGATTTATAACGAACAATATCTAGAAGAAAATCCAAATGTCCACCTATGGATAAACAAGTAAATACTATATTAGGAGAGATACGATTGAAAAATATGGAAAAAGTTTGAATTTACTTACAGCGAAAGACTTGTCACCATTAGTCCATCTCGAAATACTTTTCCTTGCTTTGAACACACTTATCTCATCATTCTTGCCACTTTTGAAGCAGCTGTGGAAATCCTTTTTCATGAGTTATGTGCTGTGGCTTCCTCAATGTTCTGAATCAATTCACATTTACCTCTCATGGTCATTTAGACTTTGGAGAACAGCCAGAAGTTGCATGGTGCCGGGATTCAGTGAGTAAGATGAATGAGGATAAAGTATGTTTTTATTGGACAGCAATTGCCATAAATATTTTTAAATAATTCAGGAGATCGAGGAAGCCATGAAGAAACCCTACATGTATCTCCAAATCATAGAATACTACACTGTAAGAAAAAAGAATGAATTAGGAAAAATGAATCCATCTCAAAATAATTATGATGACTGAAAGAGGCCAGGTGAAATAAAGGACAAAGTGGGTTGTTTTTATATCAAGTTCTACAGCTGATTCACAGTGACAAAAAGCAGATAATGTTTGCCTAGGGAAGGGTAGAAAAAAGGAATATCAGGTGGTATGAAGAAGTCTGGGGGAGGGATACATTTGTGCATTATCTTGATTGTGGTAATAATTTCATGACTATAGACATATGTCAAAACTTATCAGACTGTCACTTCAGATATGTGCCATTTATAGGAGGTCAATTACGGGGCTGGGAATTTAGCTCAGCGGCATAAGCACCTGCCTTGCAAGCATGTAGTCGTGAGTTCGATCCCCAGTACCAAAAAAAAAAAAAAAAAAGGAGGTCAATTATGCCTTAATAAAGCTATTTTTGAAAAAGCTCTGTGCAACTGATCCAGCCACTGTCAGATTTTGGAAACACTGGACTAAATCAAAAGCTTCAGCACGTAGGCCACATTGGATTAAAGGCTGTCCATTCTGTTTTCAAACAGCTTCCAAGAAAAAATATTTCAGAAATTCTTTGAGGACACTTTTTTAGTGTCTAATGACTTTACTAGTGAAAGAGTTCTTCATTTATCTAACTGAACACTTGTTACATTTAAGCTTGTTTGTTTAGTATTTTCTCTTGTGAAAATTAAAACAAAATAATTGTTCTATATACTTATCATGACAAGTTGGATACAGCTGGCTACTCAACAAAGAATACAAAATGAAATGACATCTCTGTACAATTTGAAGAGTGATCTGTCCTCCAGTCTGAACTTTAAAAATACATGTATTCATCTTCTTACATAATTAGAATGGACCTTCTAGCTTCCCTGCAGTGTAAAATTAGAATAGTCTGAGAGTTGTGATTAAAACTACTGTACAGGAATGATTTCTGGGCTTCTCATGATTGTAAATCACATTTCTCTTATACATACCAATATTACATGTTGCTTATAATAATAGCACTAAATAGCTGTGTGATACATGGATTAGTTACACTATGACTCGCAAGTCTTTATTTGTCACGTTTATGGCCAAGCCTCTCATTTTACATCTATCTTTGGTACTGCTTATAATTGGCACAATTTATTGTTTTGAACTTGGTTCTATTATCTTTCATACAGTATATAATGGTTCATTATGCATGGTTTAAGATCCTTTCATTCAATCTATAACAATCTTCCAAAGTTCTTGTACTAAGGCTTTCCTCCGACAATGTGAGCTTACTGTTAATTATTTTTACACAGAAACTCAGAATTTAACTCAACCATTAGAATGTGCTTTTATAAAACAAGATTCATTATTGACACCAAGTCTTTGATAATGCTTTTCAAATGTGACCTGTTAGTGAAGTGCATCTCTTCCTACCGTAGTACGGTCTGGTGCACTATGTCCTTTGAGTTAGTGCTAAAATGTCATGTGTGGCTGAATCAAAATCCTTTCTGAAGTTCAGATAAATTACATATCCTACTTCCTAAATGTCTGTATAAACTGTCAATCTCTTGAAGAAGGAAATTAAATCGATCCAGTACAATTTGCTCTTTGCAAAGCCAAGATAGTGACTACTCAGTGCTTCCTATGTGGTGGCTAATTGGTTGTTCAATGATTTCATCTAGCCCAGAATCTTTAAAGTATCAAAATTAACCTGACTAGCTTCGAGGAGGTATAATTTGCTCCTCTTTTTAAAAGCTGGGCACTGAAACTGCTCAGTTTAATCAACAAGCCTTTTTATTGCTTTCTATCATTTCATACAGATACCCAGTTTCCCACTTTACACCACAAGACCTCCAGGGAAAGAACTCCATCTTGCTTATCTTTACTGCCTTATAGAATTGAATACTACATTTTATGTATAACATACTTTATGTATAACAAACACTCACAAATAGTTGTGAAACTTCACAACTCACAAATAGTTATAAAACTTCAATTTGAATGACAAACTTATTGCTATATTCTGTAAGTAGCCCACTATGACAATTTTATGTCTCACATATTCGTTCAGAATTCTACTCAACAAGTTAGAAAACATTGACTTTGGTTTTTTTTTCTTTTTTCTTTTTGATACTTGGAATAAAACTCAGGACTTCGTGCTTGCTAGCCCGAGAACATTTATTATTACCATTGAAATTGTTACTATAGGTTGGGATTGTCTTTACCACAGATTTTCATTTGATACTATTCATACAGAGTAAATATAAGGGTGTATTTTAGGTACTCTGGTGTATTTCCACAATCCAAAAGGAAAATATGCCACTACTTTCATCTTAAGCTTATAGACAGTAAGTTTAAGAAGCAGTTTTGGTAATAAACAGGTAAATAAATAAATAAATAAATAGTGCTATGTCCATAAAAAGGCATGCTAATCAGCAACAATAAGAAAAATACTACTGATACATACAACAGTATGGGACTATGTCAGAAACAGAGCAGACATCAGAGCAAAAGATATCAGATACAGAGAATATATTCTATATGATTTCATTTATTGAACATTCTAGGAAAGAAAGCTAGAAACCCAGGAAAAGCCATGAGTTGCATTCTGGGGGACAGTACAAAGAACACTTTCTAGGTGACATAAATATCTTATATCTTGATTGAGGCAATTTATGGATATGTATACATTTATGCATGTATATACTTTATATGTACATATAGTCATATATACATATATGTATTTACATATACACTAATATATGGATGATGTATTTGTGTATGCCGGTCTAAACTCATTGAGTTACATACTTGAAATACATACTTATAATGTGATTTTTTTTAAATGCAATAATTTGAGATTTAAGGCTGATTTTTCATTAAAGGTCCTTGTCCTAGAGACACACAAGATTGATCTGATTTCATATTGGGAAAACCTCTAACATCTTGAATTATGTTTAAAAATATAAATATAAAGTGAAAATTGCATTAAAATTCATTATGTAATTATTCATTTAATGTCTGTATCATTTTTCCATCATGAGCTCTTAAGGGCAGGAACTGTCTTCTTAACAGATTACTGTATCTGATGCTTACTTATGTATATGCCTGCCTCATATGTAGTAGGCACTCAATAACTATTTGGTGAAATAATGTTCAGTCCATTTTAGTCAAATTTTAAGTTTTTTCTATATACAAAGCATAGTATTAGGGAACAACAGAAATACTAAAATAGCTCAGACATGAAAAGCTAATAGTATAATAGATTCAGCACACAAATAATACTACAAAAATATTATATATATTTCAATGGTTGGGGGGGATATCAGGATAATTAGAATTTCTGAAAAAAATCACTTTCTTTTACATGCTACTCTGAGAGTCAGTGTGTATTTTAGCAGCCATAAGATAAAGGAAAGAATGTGCACACAAATTTAGGCTTCTCTTAAAAGGCTTTGTCAAAAGACAAACTTACAACAAATTTAGTTATAGATCTAATTGGCTTTAATTGTGATCATGAATCAATGCCACTTGTATTCTGTAAAATAGAATGAAAGCTCCCAACAGGCAGTGGTAGACAGATAGGAGGTTTTACACGGTGGAAGCAAGGAAACAGAACAGTACAACAGGAAAACAAAACCCTAACATCAATATCTGGTTACTCCAGGTTGCTTTTTTAAGGGCAAAACAATATTTCCTTGTAACACTGACTGAGATAAACTGGAATCTCCTGTTTTCAGGAGACTGGCTTATTTGGGGTTGTATCCACCTTTATAAAGTTTTGGTTTGGTTATGTGGCATTTAGTATGAGTGACCCCATTTTGGCTTGGGTTAGTCTGGTGGAGCCCACGGCAAGTGTCCAAAATAAGGGGTTCCCCAAATTTTTATTTAATAGCTGAAGTTTCAGAAATTGGGAGTTACTTTTTTAGTTTTTTGTCTAGTTTAGGTTAGCAATCTGTTAAAAGAATACTCAAACAACTATTTCCTTTGGTGCTCACAGAGAAATAAACTACTAAATATCTTTACTCCAAATCACTTCTGTGTAACTTTCATGTAATTCACTCATCATCTCCTATCATATTTAGGGGTAAGAGATCAGCCATTTGGTTTTTTAGAGTGAGAATATAAAATAATTTTCAAGAAGGAAAAAACCATTGTCCAATCATGATTCAACAGCTGCAAAATGTAACACCAGAGAAGAATGCGGTAGCGCTGGACTTGCTTATGAGACTACCTGCTGAGAATATGCCTTTAAAATACAATGAGCAGGTAACCATTGACCTTTATAAAACAATGGTCCAGGAGTTGGCAGAAAGAATGAGACAGGTTCCCAGGCACACCCCAGTACATTTAGAAATGCAGAACTATGTGCAAATGTCTTTCATTTTTATTAGTATTTGGAGATTCAAATGATCAATTGCAAAACATTAATAGTCTTATGGCATTGCATAGTTACGCCCTTTACTTTTCAGAGAAAAAAGGTGAATATGCCATTGCAAATAATGTCAGGTTTTTAAAACTATATTAGTAGAGTGATTTGAATACCAAAAATAAGCTAAAGACATTGTTTCTCTGTTTCTGTGTAGTGTCAGAAAGGCCCAGCATAAGTCTTAGGTCATGATGCCTGATAGGTCACTGCTGATGGGTAGAACAATAATACAGTACAAGAGATAACAGATCAAGGAAAATACAACCTGGCAAAAGAAATAAAATTCAGACTGCCCTTTATATAAAGTGCAATTCACATTGAAAATAAAATTCACATTTCCTTTTATATAAAATGATTTTTCCTGTAAAAATATTTCCTTGCCTTGGGAATATTGGAATTATTCAACAACATAAATAGTCTCAAAAAGTATCGTATACAATCACGTATTGAAATAACATTTGAGTCTTTTTAAAAAATTAAATCAGTAATGAAACTTAGATCTTTTCAGATACACATTTAATGGCTAGGTTAGATAATCTAATAAAGTAGAGCAACAGATCATAAATTTTACTTATACTTAGAGAAAATTTAATTTCTCCCCTTGCTGCTAATTAATTGACCATGTGGTCTTAACCCATTTGTCTCCTTTAATCAAGGACCTAGAGATTTCAGTGGTAAAATAAAATTATTACTTGACTTCTTATTCTGTACCTTAGTACATGACAAAATGCTGTACTTAGGAAAGATCTCACTATTATTATCAGATAGATACACATAGGTGTTTTAATCACAGTCCTATGGAGAAACAAATCCAGAAAGGGTAAAGTCCTTGAAAATGTTTCTTTGTAATCTCTTCTGAAACATACTTGCACTGCCTAGTTTCCAGACTTGCTATACACTGACATTTGTGTAGTCAACCACAAACACAGCAAGCAGGATGGCATTTATCTTTTATAATAATACAGAGTGCCCTGTCATAAAGTAGGGTCACTGAAATGAGTAATAATCCCACCAGCATCTGAGGTACAACCAGCAGGGTCCAGGTCAACAGGCAAGCAGCCAATAATTTGCCCAACAACACTGAATTTCATCTGCCCACAGCCTCTATCTACTGATTATACAATCAATACACCTCAGATGAGAAGAGCTAACAACTGACCGGGGCAGATCAATGCTAGCAAATAAGCGCTTCGTGACAAAAAGTTTGATAATTACTATTCTGAAGCCGTGTAAATGTTGTTTCTATTGTAACAACATTCATGATGATACTGCTATGATTGCACTGTTATTATAGGTTTAATGTTAGGCAATCAAGCTACAGTGGTCTAGATATCAACAAACAGCATCAAAAGAAAACATCAAATTGTCCCTATTCTTTTGACACTGTAGCTGAGAAATTCTTCTATGTTAGTGGCCCTAAATGAACAATAATAAGTGACAATTTAGTGTAAAACACTATTTTCACGTCTTACAAAAGTCATGCAATATAGATTGATACAAGTATGATTATTTCTAGGACCACTTGAACCAGGGGATTAAAATAAATTCAGTCCTGTGACCACGGTTTTTCTTTCTTTTTATTTTTCCACATACATCATTTAAAGTGGATTTATGTAAATTTTCTTCATACTCATAATTTTTCAAGCATTAGTACAGTCATAAGTATAGGGCACCTTGGCTTGATTTAATTATTATCGCTTCTAATATAGCACACTTTATTTTATTTTATTTTATTTTTGAGCCCTGATTGCTAGTTCATTCCCAATCATTAGCATTTAGAAGAACTAGTCATTACTGGTTTTCAATAGATGCTTGTGTTCCTATAAGCACTTAGAGTCTTAAAACACAGAAATGGAAAACAGACATTTCAAAGGTAGAGCAAATCAAGAGTCCTAGAGGTAGGATACAAGAAGCCCTTGGTGCGTGAGCACTGAAGCACACAAATTCTTAACTTTCCCATTTGCTTTTTAAAAACCACAGGATTTGGGTCTAAAAAAAATAAGTAGGACACCTCATTTCTGTACAATGCTTGCTCATATAGAAAAGTGGGAACCAATTCCAAATAAAATGCTTTTCAAGAGACTGGCAGTCACTCTGGGCCATAATAATCATTCCTACAAGGGTATGTCTGACTTTTGATTTGTGTGACACACATTTTTAATTGTCACTTCCATAAATAACATCCCCCAGCTGCACCCAGAGAGCAATAAAGTTACCTGTCTAAAACTTGGTCTGCACATCCCTGAGTGGCCGAATCGCTCCTTGTCTGGGATACATCAACTGCCTTTCCATGGAGATAAGAGATACAGAGGGAGGAGGACAGCAAGGCTAAAGAGTTTGTCAATAGCTCGGAGAGAAAAGGGCAAACCAAAAACCTTTTGTGGGCAGCAGTGCGAGCAAGATTTTCAGCATGCTCAGGGGTTGCTGTTAAATGTCTTTTTCAACAGCATTCTCTTTCTTTCCATGCAGCTTCTTCCTCGCAATACAGTCAAAGAATGTGATGTATATTAAAATGCTCTGCCTCTCAGATGGGGTTCATTTTTATTCAGGGACAATTTTGCTGACTGACAGGTAAGCGTTTGGTGCTGAAATTGGACCTGTACAAGAGCTTTGCATTTCATTTGCTCCATTACACCAGTGCATGAATTACTGGGCTTCCACGTTGGCATCTTTCCATTACTTTCAAATATATGACATGAACAAAATGACTCATCTGACATTTCATGTAACAAATTTGTTCCAAAAAGAATAGAACATTATTATACTATTTTATATACGTGGGTACCACAACCTTCCACCCTAATCTGACCAGAAATTGTAAGTGTATAAATAGTAGCGGATATCAGTTTAAGAAAACACACCGCCAGTGACAGCTGAAAAATATCACGACCAGAAGTATGTCTGCTTTTCGTATTATGTGCTATCACTTCAATCTACTTCTTGAAATGTTAGCAAACTCTAGTCAAAGATATAACTTTGTATTTTGGTTTCATCTCTACCACTGAGTAAACCTTGAGCCATTATTTATTCTAATGCACAATGAATCAACTTTTTCCCTTTCTAATCAGTTACTTCAATAAGCATTCACTTTTCTTACAGAAACATACTTCTTAAAGTGTATAGGTAATAAATAGAATCCCAGAGGTAAGTAGCCTATATCAAATGTCAGTCATGTCATACTGCTTGGAGTTTAGTACAGAATTATTAAGTCTTTAAGTCCTTCTAGTTCTCACTTTCCCTTCGAATATTTTGGGGTTTGGTTTTGTTTTGTTTTTGTTTTTTAAGCACATCTTTTCAGATCATGACTCACCAGCTTAAAATAGCTCCTAAGTCCAAGCCTAGTACACCATCCATTGACCAGTTTGCTGTGTGGAACTAGACAGGTGTTCTCATTCTTTGCTAAAGGCCAGTGTGGTAGTAGAGAGACTTGTGCTGGCAGAAGAGTGGGAAAGAAAGAATCCTCAGCTTCAAGACTCCGTCAGGAGTTTGTCCCACCTCTTCACTTAAAAATACCTCAGTAACACATTACAACCTGCCATCTAAAGCTGAAGATCACAGATCTATGTTCAAAGAAGGGTTTTTCTAGGTGACAGTATAACATTTCATAAAGTAGCAGCATAATTATGTGACAGCAAAATTTTAAATATCATGTTCGCTGTTAGCATGAATACATCAAATTAATACAGTATTATTTCCATAGGAAATTATGAGCCTCATTATTACATAATGGTATTTTCTTTAATAAATGGTCTCTCACATTATAAATGTTAAAGTACTTTATATTATGGTATATCCTTCTTAACAATGTTAATTTACCTTCCAGCATTATTCACAGGCTGACTTTATATAAAGCTATAATAAAAAAATGAGACATTCTAAAAGTGCTGCTACTTTTGTCATTGTAATTCCTCTGAATTTAAAAGACATCTCGGAATTCAGGGCATTTCCCTGGGACAACCAATGTCAAAGGACTTGACCACCCTAAGCAATCACTTAACTAGAATGCTTACAGAAGAAGAAATGATACGAATAAATGGTCCAAGATAATATACTCCTTGAAAATAGGTTCAGCAGTTAAAAGAGGCATTTCTTCCACAGAAACAGAATGGCTTCATGTTCTTTACAATATTTGGGTTTTGGTTATGAATGGTGTTGAATTTGGAGGAGTACTTCAGTGTCACTGATTATCTTTTATGCTACATTTTTAAAACTGCATGTGAGACCATTTCTGAGCAAACTGAAAGCACCCTCTACCCTCAACAGTGTACTACTATTCTCGACCCCTCATATTACTCATTCTCATGAATCCTAACTTGCTACTTACTCTTCAAGCCTGGAAAATCTTTATTCTCCACCACTCAAATTTATCACAACCCCTTCAGTTTTACTGGCTGCGTGCATCCTGAGTTACTAAAATGTACTGAGGCTACTGGACATTATGCATTATAACTTCTGCCCACTTCACTACAAATTTTTTGTCTTCCTTTGCTTCTACCTAAAGAATATTAGAGAAGTAGGTTTCTTTTTATTTTTAATAGGTACATTAAAATATTAGAATGTTATGTATTAAAGGGGTACAATATAAAATAATACATGCATAGATCTCTAATGTTTAAATTAGGTTAAACATATCTATCTTCTCAAACTTTTATCATGTCTTTATGATAAAAGTATTCAAAATCTTTCTAATTTTTTTTAAAAATTTATTTTAAAGAGAAAAAAAAACAGAACAAAGCAAATCAGAACAGAACAATGCAAGCAACACAGGACTTCAAACCAAGACAACAGGAAATCAATAATGGCTACCATGTCTCTTGTTTTCTTCAAAGTTCTTCTAATTTTTGGAAATACTGTATGCAGTACATAATTGTTAAATATTGTCATCTTACTATGCAATAGCATATCAGATTTACTCCTATCTATAACTTAGTACCCACTGATCAACCCCTTCCCAACTCTCCTCCCTTACTCTCCCCAGCCTCTAATAACCACCACTGTACTTTCAGCTTCTGAGATAAACATGTGTAGATTCCATCCATAAGTGTGATCATGTGGTACTTGTTTTTCTATGCCTGGCTCACTTCACTTCACATAATGGTCTCTAGCTTTATCTGCATTATAATAAATGACAGGATTTCATTCTTCTGTTAATGGCTGAATAATATTTCACTATGTGTATGTGCTACTTCTTTTCTTTATTGATTCATTAGTTGATGTCCACTTAGGTTATTTCCATTTCTTGTCAATTGTAAATTGTGTTTCAATAAATAAGAGTGTAGATGTCTCCTCAACATACTGGTTTTATTTCTTTTGGATATATTCCCAGTTTCTTCTACTTATGGTCTTGATCCATCTGTTCTCAATTGCTCTGAGATCTACTCCACAATCTGTGCCCGCTGTGTGCTCAGTGTCTCCACAGCATGCTCATATCTCCCAGATCTGGGAATAGTAGGTCACCATGAATAGTCTGTCCTTTGCTACCATAGAATATGATCCATACTTTTAAATATTTGAGGCAAAATAATGAATAAATGCTGAATAGGATCCTCTAAAAGTTTCAAGTTCTGTGAAGCCATAAGACAAAAGAGTGGGAAAAAATACAGGAATATATATGAGAATAAACACAGCATGGTCAAAACCTAGAGCAAGAAAAATATATAATATTATCAAGAATATCTACATTAATGAAGAAATGTACTCTGTTCCTACATGGGAGTATGCAACACTGTAATAATGGCGTTGTCAAATTACTCTATAAATTAAAGCAATCACAGCTTATTTTAATTATATTTTCTGTATTCTTGATATTTAGACATTCTGAAGTATGTATCCTAGAGATTACCCTCCCTAGAGCAAGCTAATTCCTAGATGTATCAAATGACTCTTCTGCAAGTGTGCCTTTCATTTACAAACCAACCACTCTAGAGCCCACAAACTCAACTACCTTCACCACCAAACTCTGGCACCTAACATTTCTGCTGCTCTAAATCACCCCATGACCAGGTACCAGACAACTAGTGATCACTCAAAAAGCCGTGAGTCCACCCAAATTATGTAATCCCCTGGTACTGGGAATCAAACTCAGAGCATTGAGCTTGCCAGGCAGGCACTATGCTGCTGAGCTACATCCCAGCCCCAAATTATGCAATCGTAAGCTTATTCAGAATACCTACCTTGTCTCACACGTTGCTTCCCATGAAATCACTAATAAAGACTGGACCGACCACGCAGCCCTATCCGGCCTGCTGACCCACATTGGTGCTTCCCCATGTGGCCCAGCTTGGCATCTGTAAGTGTAAATCTCTTCTGTGTTGGTGTGCCTTTCCAAACCTGATTAAAGGAAATCTTGACTACAATTTAATACCCTATTTTTAAAAATCCAATATGTAGATTCCAATGTTAATCTGGTAGAATGAATATGAACTATTAAGAAAAAATTTGAATAGGTGAATAAGGAGAAGGAATCTGCCCTACCAGAAATCAAAACATAACTATAAACATACAGGAAATGGAGCAAAAACTGACAAATCATTGAAATACTGTAGAGCATCCAGAAAGACACACTTACATATGTATGATAAAGGTTGCATTTTAGAGTAGTAAAAATTAACCACTTAACACATTTTGTTTCAGTAAGTGAATAACTATATAGAAACATTTGGAATTTTTATATGTAAAACTGAATTTCTGATGGTACAATAATAGGATGAAAGTTTTTTATTAATGTATATATGTGATATATAATAGTTGCATTCATTTGGGGAACTGATGTCTGGATCTTGGTCACTTTCAAACCTTTACCCTCCTCTCCCATTCCCCTTCCCCAAATCCCTTTTACCATCCCATAAAAGTCTGCCTCCATGCATCCTCCCATCTCTCCTTTAAGTTACTCCTTAATTTACTTACATTTGGGGTTGACTTACTTTACTTAACATTATGATCTCAAAACCCACCCCTCCATATGACATAATTTCATTTTCTTTATGGCTAATATCCAATTGTATATAAATACCACATTTTCTTTACCATTCATTGATGAGCCTCTAGGCTGCTTCCAGAATTATCCGTTGTGAATTGTGCTGCTATATACCAGGTAAACACAAGTCACTATAGTGTGACGTCTTTAACCCTTTCAGGAATAGCTGAATACCTAGAAGGGGAATAGCTGCGTCAAATGGAATTTCTAGTTTTAGTTTTTTGAAGAATCTCCATGCTGATTTCTACAGTGGTTATAACAGTTCACATTCCTACCAACAATGTAGACAGTTTCCTTTTTCCCCTACATCTCAGTCACCATGTGTTATTTTTTGTGTTCTCGATAGTCATTATGATTGGAGTGAGATGGAATCTGAGTTCCTTTGATTTGCATTTCCCTAATGGCTAAAATTGATGAACATTTTTTCATGCTTATTGGTTACTCGCACTGCTTCTTTTTGAAAAATGTCTATTTAGTTTGTCTATTTGTTATTGGGTCATTTGTTTGGGAGGAGGAATCTGATTTTTTAAATTTCTTTATATATTCCTGATATTAGTCCTCTATCAGAAGTTTAGCTGACAAATTTATGCCCATTCTTCAGCTGTCTTTTTGCTGCATTGTTTTATTTGCTGTGCAGAAGTTTTCTTAACTTGATGTAGTCCTATTTGTTCATACTTGATATTTCTTGTGCTATTGGAGATAAAAGTGCTTGCTTGTGCTATAACTTCAAGCACTATCTTTCAGCAAATTCAGCTTTCTGTTTCTGCATTTACATCTTTCATCCATTTTTATTTATTCGGTACAGAATAAGATATATGGGTCCAGTTTCATTCAGTACATGGATAACCAGTTTTCCTGTACCATTTGTTGAAGAGGCTGGCTTTTCCCAAGTGTATGTTTTTGGCCCTTTTGTAAAATATCAAATGGCTGAAAGTGGCTGGGGTTGTTTTTTCATCTTCTATCCTACTCCTTTGGTCTACATGTTTCTTTTTGTGCCAGTACTATGCTGTTTTGCTACTACAGTTTGTAAAATAACTTGAAATCTGGAACTGTGATGCTTACTGCTTTGCTACTGTTGCGCAGAATTGCTTTAGATATTCTGAATTGCTTTTGATTCCATATAAATTTTAGGATTGTTTCTTCAAGTTCTGTGAAGAATACTATGGTTATTTTAATCAGGATATATTGAATTTATATACTACTTTGATAATACGATCATTTTAATGATATTAAATCTGCCTATCCATGAAGGGGAGATGTCTACCCATTTACAAATTTCCTTTCTTTCCTCAGAGTTCTCCAGTTTTCATTATAGAGGTCTTTCACCTCCTTGGCTAGGTTGATTCCTTGGTATTTAATTTTGATTGAAGCTATCAGAAATGAACTTATTTTCCTGATTCCTTTTTCCAGTAGGCTCATTATTGGTGTACAGGAAAACTATCCATTTTCATGTGTTGATTTTATATCCTGACACTTTTTTAAAAACTACATTTCATTTGAATAAATGAATACCCATACAGAAAACAATTAATTTGGAGTCTTTACATAACATACACAACTAAATTCCAGATGGAATTATAGAGCCAAATGTTTATTATAGAAATATTTAAAGAAATTTAATAAATATTATTATGATCTTATGATGAGGATGGACTTCCTAAACAAGATAGAAAAGTCAAAAACCTTAAAGAAAGACTCAAAGACAATATTAAAGGCTAAGACAGCTGAGGGGAAATATTTGAAGCACAGATTCATGCCTCATTTCTCATGATTATAACATTTTAATCAGGTTAGATTAGGCTGGCCATTTTCTAAATATACATTTTACTTTTCTAAAGCCTCATAGTTGCTCACATTTCCCTTCATTTTATACATATGAAGATCTTTTTGGTTCTTTGAGGCTTATTTCAAATATACCTTTCCTAAGAAATTGTACCTTAAATTCCCTCTCAATCTCATCCAGGCAGAAAACAATCTATATAGCACTTAAGAATTCCTACAGCAGCTTTGTTCATCTTAGCTGTGCTATTACAGAAGAGTGTCTCACACTTATCTTAGTTCACCTAGCATGCTTAAGAGTTTCTAAAGGCCTAGCTTGGGTCTCATTTGTTTTTGTTTCTTTACAACTCTTTTCTTTCTTTCTTTCTTTCTTTCTTTCTTTCTTTCTTTCTTTCTCTCGCTTTCTTTTTCATTTGCCTCTTCCTTCTCTTCCTTTTCTTTCCTTCCTCCTTCTCTTCTCTCTTTTCTCAGTGGGATAGGTCTTGATGTGTTACCCAGGCTGGCTTTGAATTCCTAATCTTCCTGCTCCAGCTTCCCTAGTAGCCCAAATTACAGGCATGTCCCACCATGCCCAGGTTCTCTGCTCCTACCACAGAACTATTTCCCAAAAGGGAATATATACTACTATGCACAATAAGTGAACTTTTTTCATTCTAATATTATATTGGTCTTAATAAGAATACTGCATTCTATATATAGGATTCTATATCTATATCTATCTATTCTATATCTATTTCAGTAGTGATTTAATATTTTCTTAAGTTTGGGATTGAAGATGTAGTTCAGTGGTATAGCATGTGTTTCACATGTACAAGAGCCTAGGTTCAATCCCCAGCACTAAAAAACAAAAAGAACTAAAGAACTTACAGAAAATAGATGTTTCAAGCTAAAACAAAAAACAAGAGAGAGAGAGAGAGAGAGAGAGAGAGAGAGAGAGAGAATGATACCAGCACAAACAACAAAAGAAAAAAATAGATTATGAAAATTTAAAACTTTTGTCTATCAGAAGATACTCTCAAAAGAGTATAAAGTGAACCCATGAAATGGAAGAAAGTATTTGCGAATCATATACCTGATTAGGGGTTAACACCAATAATATTTAAACAACTACTGTAACACAAACAACAAAAATCTGATTGCTTAAAAAACTGGACAAAGGACTTGGCTAGATACTTCTCCAAAGAAGAAAATACAAATGGCCAAAGAGCACAAAAAAATATTTAACATACTAGTCATTAAGAAATGCAAATCAAGGCCCCAGTGAAATACTACTTCATGTTCAGTAGGATGGCTATGATAAAAAAATAGTTTTGCTGAGGGAATAGATTAATTAGAGCCATATACATTGCTTTATAAAATAATGCCACTGCTGTGAAAAATAGTATGTACAAAAATTTTTCAAATAAATATTAAATTACCACATGATACAGCAATTTCACTTCTAACTGTATATGCAAAAGAAATGTAGGCAACGGCTTCAACAGCTACTTTTATACTCACATTCACAACAGCATTGTTGACAATAGCCAAAAATGGAAACAACTCAATTTTCATCACTCAATAATGATTGAAAAAATGAGTATACACATACAATGGAATAATATTCACCCTTAAAAAGGTATGAAATTCTAACACATTAAAATCGAAACAAACTTCGAAGGCATTACATGGAATAAAATAAGCCAGTCAATAAAGGGACAAATATTTTATAATTCCATTTATGTGAAATTCATAGAGACAGAAGTACAGTTGTGGTTGTGAGGGACTAGGGAGAAAGAAGAATATGGAGTTATTATTAAACAGATCTTTCAGTTTAGAAAGATGAAAACATTCTAGAGATAGATGGTATTGACTGTTGTACCATAATACTAACATACTTAATGCTACTGAACTATATACTTGGTTAAAATGAAATTTTTCAGCTTATACAATTTTTCTAATTGACATAATAATGGTACATATTTTGGGGATACAGTGTGATTTTACAGGCATATAACATATAATGATTAGAATAGAGTAATTGGAATAATCATCATCTCAAATATTTATCATTTCTTTCTGTGAAAAAATTCAAAATCTCCTACTAAGTGTTTTGAAATATACAGGTAACTGTTACAAATAACTATACCTCTGTACCTGGTAACCATTTTTCTCTATTTCCCCTCCCACATTTATTTGCCAGCTTCCAGGAAATATGTGTGTGTGTGTGTGTGCGCGTGTGCGTGTGTGTGTGTGTGTGCGCGTGTGTGTGCATCTTATCACAATAAAAATATTTTTAAATAGCAGAGGATTTGGCAATAATTCATGTAGGCAATTCATAAGTTCGTATGTCAAGCACAATGTTCTAACGAATTATTTCATATGTTAATATCGTTTCAAGTATAAGTTCTATAAGTCATAATTTTTCTTTCTTTTTGCTATGCCAAAGATTCTATATCAAAGAATCCCTTAGAACAACCTCTACACATAATATTAGTCATGAGTCATTGTGGAAATAAATGATGCCCACTACTCATACATTTGTTAAGTATTTACTTTTTTATAAAGTCCTAGAAACAAGAAAATACACTGAGTGCTCTGTATAGGTATTCTATGAATAAAAAACTTCATGATTCTCAGTTACAGTGAAAAGAGCAAACTAGATTAAAATTAAGACAATTTTTAGTTTCATTTGCATAGATCATTTATTTGAACACATATTAAAATCTTAATAAAATCTGATTTAAAATATTATTCCCATGGAACAAATTCTTTCCTCTTTCAAATTTTAAGAAAATCTCTTCCTTCTTTCTACCTTACTTACTCCTACAAATTTCTACATGGAAAACACAAAATCCTCTGTTGAAGGCCATACCTTTCTAATCTCCATACACATCTTGGTTTTTATTCAGAGTTTATCTTTTAAATGGCCTTCTATGGTAAAAAGAATTGGATTCAAAACATTCTAGTTCCCCAAAACAGTGCATTAAAGATAATCTTGTTTCTTGATCCTTATATTTCTTTTAACTTTGCCATGTTCTGCATCTCTTATATTTAGATTTCTTAATTTTCCATTCAAAACATTTTTTATTATTTTAGGTTTGTGGGATTTGAGGAAGTGTTGTTTTGTTTTGTATAAATAAGTGCCTAAAGTAAAGTAAAACACTAAAATACAGGTAGGGTGTCTTCTAAAGCTAAAATATGCAATAATTGGTGATATCCTACGTATTCTCAGTGAGCTTAAACCACAGTCCCCAAATCTGGATTTTTTAAAAGTTAAAAGGGACCACATTATTTATATAAGAGTACAGTTTGCCTTCAAAATATCATATAGCCTGCTTCATTATGTTGCTTCTTATATTTTCAAAAGAAGAATTATTCCTAGCAAACTATCTAAAAATTAGAAAACTTTGATCAAGTTTAAAGAGTGAAAAGCAGAAAGGAATAGCTATCAGCATTCATAGTTTGTATCATACATTGCTCTTGTGATTAACATCAATAACAACAAATGTTTATATAGCACTATTATTTCTTCCCAATGTAAATGAGTAGATTTCTCATTCATGATGAAATTCAGATAATAGCATTTTTGTTAAGTTCCTAGAATGCAATTGTTTGAAAGAAGATGATAAATCTATTCCTCTAACAGATTTAGTATTGCCACAGGGATTTCGCAGTCATAAATTAATTGCACAGTAGATTTATTCATCTATCATTCTCCCATAACAAGTCTGATCATGATTGCTTTGTATGCCTCCATTTGGCACACTGGGGTTTTATTCATTTAACAAGATTATTTATTAACCAGGCATTTATTGAATAGGGTTTAAAGGAACTCAGTGAGTCTGATACAAGTACATTATATCTATCATTAGGATTATTTTTATTTTAGGTATTTGTTTAAAATGGACCTCATTGTATTTGAGGGAAATACTACTTATAAGATGGATATTTTTGCTTTGGTACATTTATCCTAGCTTTAGGAAATACTTGATATGGGGATAATCTAGTTAAAAAGGAAAAAATTAACTATGTAGCATCTCTATGAATTTGGCATTTAGAGAAAAAAACACTTCTAAATTAATATTTGATAAAGAAATAATCCTAGTTAAGAAATAAAATCCTTCTTGATCCAAATGGCAACTTTAAAAAAATGGTAACTAAAAATTATAAAAACTCCCCACACAAACAAAATCTGCCAATTGCTATAAAATCCACATCATCAGACTGATATGCCATTTTGCCTTATACTAGAGAAAAATTGTTATTGCAACAAAGAGCATTTTATGTGAGGACTAAATGAGTAATGACTGCACTTGAAGTTAATGCACACAGGAAATTGAGGAAAGAGGATTGGCAGTGTCTGGGCCCTGAGCTCCCCCCAGTAACTACACCTCCTGAACACTCCAACTCACATCTCTCACACCAGCCACTATCTTCACAAAGAGAAAAGTGGGAAATGGGGAGAAGAGAAGCAATGAAAGATAAGGGAAAACTGTGAAATGTAAGAGTTGGAAGAGATTTACAGAACTGCTGAGGGCAAGGAACAATAGTAATATGTATAGATTGGAATGTAAGGTTGTTAAACAAAACTCATTTTTAAAGTAGGAAAAAAATGTAAAGGATTCTCAGATTCATTTGAAATAAATATATTCCATTGGATTACATATGTAAATTCAGCAAAATAATTCCAAGAAAATAGCCATTCTTATAATAAGCCTTAAGAAGCCTATGATATTTGCATCTTGATTTATATACCTTTGCCATATGAGCAGAAATACTGCAAGCAACTGAACTTAGAACTTTTGAAAATGAAAAACGTTTATTTCAAAGCAGTGAGATGATATTATCACCAGTTATTAATAGTTTTCCTATTGAGTTGTCTCTAGGTACAATTGCTCCATGAATAAAAATCACAGGAGAGTATGATTTTTATTCATGAGGCAGAGTCTCTGGGAGCACATACAGAGTTTGGGGCTCTACCTATCTAGCATTATCTCAATTCTAAACCGAGATACAATGGCCAGAGCAGTAAGGTGACATCCTGAGACAGCCTGGGGACAGACATTCATTCCCACCACCACTGCAGCTGTGCCAAGAACTGACCATTCCACCTTATAAATATGCCTGGATGCTTCCACATCTCTGCTTCGCCCTCCTCTTCTCTTCATGCCAGTTCTCTTATTGGGATCTCTGTAGTAGCTTCCATCTGATCTCTCAGAAACAATACTCCATTCTGGCTTTATTCTTTGGTGCACTCTGTAACCAAGGGGTTCTTTAAAAGCATCAGGGTGCACATAGCACATCCTCAACTTTCCACCTTCAATACCTCTCCATGGCTTTTAAGATAAAAGGCAAAAATCTCTGCCCAGCCTCTGAGACTGTGCACACTTTTGGTCCCTTCTCCTTCCTCTCCCGCTTGGCTGACTTGTCCCAGGCAGAGTGTCCTTTGAGACTGCTAGATCCTTCAATATCAATTTTCTTGCTTCCTATAGGACTTGATATGTGCTCTTCCTGCTGTCTAGAGTACTTTCCTACCCCTTTGCTATCTCCAGTGCAGCCCTTAGATATGATACTTGTTACTTCCTCAGGGATAAGTGCTTGATTATGGATTTCCTAATTATAATATCTGAGATCACCTTTATCACAATGACAAGTAAACAATTAAGCTCCACCTCCTGCACATACTTATAAGCCCCATAAGTGCAGGAATGGCATGTTGCCTCATGAGTTTCCCTGGTGCTAAGTAGCACTGAATAAATACATGTTGAACAGATGATGCTAGGTCCAAAACAGCAATAAAGGCCAACTTTGACATCAGCGCCTATGGTTGTGCTGTTGAAGAAACACTGCCAATGTCTTCTTGTCTCCCAAATGTTAGAATTTGCCAGAAGTCGTGCCACCGGGATGTGCCAGGACAGACACAACTGCAGAACAAACCTGGCATAGCATGTCTCCCATGTCTGTCTCTGTCAAACAGCAATCTTTGCTTTTAGAAAACAAGCTGAACCCTAAATTGAGCTTTCTCCAAATGGGACCTTAATTCCATCAGTGCATTTTGAAACCATGAGTCCAAAATGTATCTTGCATTATTTCCCTGATTATTACAAAAGATTTACAGGGGCAAAGCACAGTCTTTCAAGACTGCTAAGTGAACATATCTTTTCCCATCGCTGATGATAGCTGTTGCTTGGACTTAGGGCAGAAATATGACTATTACTGGTAGTCAAACACTGTCTAGGCAGAAGTGACCCACAACTCTGTGGCATTTTAATATGCCACTGACTGATGGGTGGGTTGCTTATGTCACATAAACCTTACAGAAGAGCTGAATTAATGTTAATTAGTATAATCTGAGAGTTCTTTGGATAACTCGAGGCCCCAACATCACTACTAAAAGGCCTGCAAGAAAATTTTTATTTCTTATTACATCACTTTACTAATGCTCTATTGATAGCATTAGATTTGACACTCTTAACCAACCTACATAGGCGTCTTTAAGTCAACTGAAGACTCAAGCAGCATTTGCTTCTGGAATACTGGTCTCTTGAGTAGCTGCTCTTCCCCATCAAGCTTCTGAATTTGGCTACATGATGACACCATAGTTGTGCTTCCTGCTACCAACAAGTGTTTTGCCCTAAAACCATATCTCCCTGAGCAGCGCTTACAGATCAAAGCCCACCTCTTAAATACATGTTTACACTATAAGCACAAGAAATGAAGCCAACTGAGATGTTTTTACAGGTATGTTTCCAGTTTCAGTTGAAAGCAGCTTTTAACTAATTAGTCTTACATGGTTCCTTAAACCACAGCCACTCATAAATGTCAAATGAAAGCCTAGACTTTAGATTCTACCACAACTTCCTCACCGCCTTCCCTACACGTTTGTTTGTTTTAGCGACGTTAAGAATGTGTTTTGCTGCTGTGGTGAAGAGGGCTGCTTGATTCTTCCACCACCAACTCGAAGCCCTCACAATAGCCTTGGGATTCACAGGCCCATGAGACTGCCCCTGTGTGGGTTAAACAATAGCTCACATGGGATCCAGCAACCAGACTGAAAAGAAATTCCAAATTCTGCCCCAAAGGGCTAATTGAACTTAGCAATTTGTTCTTTTTCATGAAAAAAAATACTTGCAGCACCTTTTTGTAATACAACAATAAGCTACCATGTGGATTTCTACAGAATTCTGGAAGAGAGCCAAAGCAACAATAGCTCGTTTTCTCTAGGAATAAGACCCATATGTCAAAATTTATCTAGAAACTCAATTTGGCTTGCTGCTTCATCATACTAGGAGAATAACTACAAAATTATATTACTGTTCATTATGTCCAGGGGGATCCCAATTTATTATGATACATGCCAGAGTAATACAGTAGCCCCCGCAATGGCTATTGCTATATGGAGATGTGCCAGTCTTATAATAGTTATGAGTGGATCATAATACTGTACTTAGTTATTACATGATATTTAATTGACATGAAATATTCAATAGTCAGTAGAGACAACTTATAATCTATTTCTCTGTAGACCCATCTAATTTACCAACAGATTTATAGGCCATATACACACACATGCACTTCCACACAAACACGTGTGACAGAACAATACTGTGTGACAAACTGTCTCTGTGTGAATAGTGCTGAAATAGCATTACCAACCTTAAAGAATTCAACTTTTCTATTTATTTTTTAGGGTGAAATGGTAATACGTGGGGCATGACCAGGAATTGATCACTTCCTAATACAACAGTGGGGAAAGTTTGAGAAACAGTGGTTTGGATTGTGCATGCAATCACCCAGACCCTGCAGTGATGGCGAATCTTTTAGAGCATTCAATGATACAGACAGCCTGCTGTGGCTTGTGGGCCAACGATGCACCACCACTGAGTCCTTGAGAACTTGTTTCTGTTTTATTTTGTTTTGTTTTTTAATTCCAAACTCAAGTCACACTCCAGCTCACTTTTATATCAAATTCTCCACAGTGGGATCCCGGCATCAGTTTTTGTTTTATTTTTAAAACTCCTTGGGTGAGTTCCAACGTACACCCAAATTTCAGAAGAACTGCTTCTGTATCTAGGGTTTTTTTCATGAAGTAAGTATGAGTTTAAATAGTATTAAATTATGGACATATCATTTCTGGAAAGGATCTAGAATACCTGCCTTTTCCAGAAAAAAAGAGGAAAACCTAGAAATTCCAAATGACTTTCTCCAGTGGTCTCAGCAAACTTCTGGCAAAGTTTTACAGCTACATCTTTCTACTCCAATCCAGTGTCCTTTCTCAGATACCACATCACCTCCCTACTTTTTTTTAAAGTTTTATTTCTCTGATTTTTTTCTCACCCAATTTATTGATACAATGTTTATGGGTAAAAATGTTTGAAGATGTTGCCTCTATCATAATAAGTGAATATAAATTAAAGTTAAATCACTTGAGATGGGGTCCCGATAACAGGTAGGAAATGTAAGAGATACTAACATGGACCGGAGAAAGTTTCCCCTGAAAAATCTTCATTGTAACAAGAAATGAAGACAAGACACACATAACTCTGAAGCTAGAAAGACCTAGTGAGGAAACTGGACAGCCTTGGAAAGTTCTCTTTGGAGTTTGATTCCACCTTGCACAGCACTCACAGTAATCGATGAGGTGGCTTCTTTCACAAATAACTTAGAAATAATGGTGGATACCTACATAGAGCAGTGATGCTACAAAGTCCAACTCAAAATTATTCACTCAGAATAAACTTTTAACCAGATAATGTGCTTAGGACCTCAACTGTATGAATAATGTGAAACTACTGTTTCTGTATTATCCCTATGTATTATTACCGTTACTATTTTCTCCCTTGAGAAACAATCAGAAGCACATAGAATTATGTGTCTCATCCACATAATTAAATGCAGCACAATTAAGACAATATTGTGGGAAAATATTTAACTACACTGAAAATGTTCTCCATATATTTTCAAATTAAAAAGTCAGACTATAAAATAGTACGCAAAGTATATGTGGCCTGTTTTTTAAAAAGAAATATGAATTTTTATACATAATAGTGGAGTATATGTTGCAAAAAGATAAGAATAGATACCACTGAGTAGTGGAACCATAGGATTATTTTTTATTGACACCCATTGAGTACACATACTCGTGGGCTACAATGCAATATTAAGATAAAGGTGTGCATTGTGTGATGAGCAAGTCGAGGTAATTAGTATATCCATTACTTCATTCATTTAACATTTCTTTGTAGTAAGAACATTCAAAAACATTTCTCCTAGCTGTTTAGAAATATACAGTATATTATTGTTAACTATCATCACCTACTGTGCACTTGAACACCAGAAGGATTATTTTTATAACAAAAAATTTTAATTTAATCTCTTGGCCAAATTTTTTTGTCTGTAAAATAGGAATAATAATAGTTACAGAACAGGATTGTTGTTTAGATCAAAAGATATGTCTTTTAAAAAGAAAAAATTTGTATATTGTGAAATGCATACTTTATCATTTTATCCATACTCTGTTACTGACACCAACATCACAAGTGCTGGTGGATCTGAATCCTCTTAAGCAGGGCAGGCAGATGGCAACATGATATTAAGAGCCTGTTTTCAGAGAAATATACAAATCTGGCTTACTGGCTGCATGACCTTGGGCAAGTTACTGAATTTCTCTAAACCTCAGTTTCCTCATCTATAAAATGGAAATAATGACACCTAGTTTAATGGCCATTGTGAGGATTAACAACTAAATATTTATATTTGGTAGCTAACAGTAGCTCATAAAGTGTTATTGTTGTCAACGGCTAGGCCACTGCGCCATCTATGTCTTTGCTGCCACTTGTCCTAGACCCTGTATACTGCTTTCTTAGTATGTATGTTTAAACTGACAAACTGAAAAACTCCTGACAAGGGATACAATTTGCCTCCTAAAAGGAACATGTTTAATAAAAAATTGGCTGAACTGATTGAGAAAATGGGAATTAATAAAAAGGAGGGAGTTCGCAAGTTTTTCTTCTTTTATGTTTCATCTTTTTGAAATATGGTTTCACTATGCAGGTGAGGCTGGACTTGCTCACTGTGCAATCCAGGTTGGCCTTGAACTCATGGAGATCCTCCTATCTCAGCCTCCCCAGTGCTGAGATTATAGGCATATGCTCTCTGTTTCACCTGCCCTTCAATTAGGCTATGGTAAGTACACTAGGAAAAAGATCTAGATAGACAGGTATAATAGTCTCATACACTGGAGCCTGTGCAAAACATGTCTTTCAAAGCAATGATAGATATGGTGGAGAAGTGGGTAAAAGTCTGAAGATGTGAAAATGTGATTAAAAACCAGAAATTCTTAATCTGAAGAATGACAATTTAGAAAAGCCATAAAACTGCATTCAAACAGTTGGTGGACTCTCATGAAAACAGGACAGTGCTCTACAGAGCAGAACAAAGACCATGTGTTAGGGCAGAGAGAGACATTTGGCTTACTGTGCAGGGCATTGTTTCCCTCACATCTACTATTATTTAAATGTGTGCTGCCTCAAAAGGAAGGCACTTCCTGTCAGTGAAGGTGCTCACAAATGTCAGATGGTGTGGGAGGGGCTCTTCCCTTGGAGAGAAGCTAGAACAGAAGACTGTGCAGCCCCTTCTAACACCATCCTCCAATGAGTCGGTGAAGAGTGCATGCTGATTCAAACAATGCAATCACTAGATTATGCTTCTAATTCACCAGTGCTCAATTTGGATGGCTGTAGTGACCATCAGCCTTCAAAGAATCATCGGCTGTAGACACTGGAAATCAATTAATGAGTCCCTCTGAATCTCGTGAATTGAAGGTGAACTTCTGCCTTAGGAAATACCACTTGAGGCTACAACAGAAGATAGAAGCATTTCCTGTACCCTCCCTATATGTAAATTGGCCCATCCTGAGGTCTAAACTTAGGGAACACGGTGGTAGCTGGGACAGTTCAAACGGGTCTCTGAGAAAAACTGACAGTAGTACTGCGGGTGATCATCCCAGGGAGAAATGCATTACTCAAGTTTTCCTTTAAGGCAAGTCAGGGTTCTGCTCACAGACACTTCAAATCGACTGACATGCGGGGTGGGCAGTGGGGGGCAACCTGAAGTGATAGAGAGTTTTCCAGCTCTGTATCAGTGCTCTCCAGCAATGGCTAATCTAATTCTTAAACTTCTTCCTTTGTCTCTCCTTTATATTGTAAAAATAGCAACACAGAATGGAAAAGCCTAGAAAAACTATTAGAAGTGCTTTTTGAAAAAATTGTATCTCCACATAAAGTGGTCACCCGCTGATAACAAGTAAATGGACAATGACTCAGAAATACGGTCCTAGGAGCTCAGTGGTAGAGTGGTTCCTAGCAAGTGAGAGGCCCTGGGTTCAATCCTTGGCACTTCTTCCCCATCTTGCACCCAGGAAAAGAAACATGGTACTAACCATCATTTCCTTATTTAGAGGTTTTCTTCTCAAGACTTTCTTAGGGAGATTATTACTATTATTTCTGTTCTATACATGGAAGAAGGGAGAAAGGAGAAAAAGGCAAGGAGGGAGAAATGGAAGGAGGGAGAAATGGAGGGAGGGAGGGAGGGAGGGGAGAAAAGAAAAAGTTAACAAATTTGTTTAGGGTATTTCGGCAAGTCAAGACCAGGACACCATCATGAGATCTTCCTATTAATAGTCTCCTTCTTAAAAAAATGATTGCCCTCAAACAAATGAAAAAACTGCCCTTTTGCTGCCACAAAATTAAGTGCCTTATTAAGTAGTACTGTTTGGTATTGCTTCCTATTTGTTTCATGAGTTAGTTTTATTTCCTTCAGTGAAGGGATATATTAACATTTAAGCATAAGCAGAAAAAAAAAAGAAAACATCTAGAACAAAATCAGAAAATGCTATCCTCCCACAGATCTACAAGTAAGATTAAAGTGACACCTGAAGAATTATTACTGTCATCACTTCTATTGAACACTTCTGTAACAAATACCACTCCCAAATCAGATTATTGTTCATTAGGAATGAGTCTATGTCTAGATAAATTAATAAACAAGGCATTTCCTCAGTGGAAAGAGTCAAAACCAACCATAAAAGTGAGAGTCAAAAGAGGAACTTGCATGCTGCTGTATTCTTTGGGAAGAGGTATTTTCTGTACATTTTCTCCCTGAAATAAACTCGTCTCCTCCTAGTGTATACTTATGTTCCAATAGTGTTTCACTTTGCAACAAAGATGCCAGCAGTGACACAGACAAGTGTAACCCCGCAGGTCCCCTTTCTACAGCCCCATGTCTTGATTTTCCTTACAGAAGAGCCATACTTCCGCTCCTCCCATTCACTCACTCCCCAGCCCACTGCAATCTGGCTGCCACTCCTTATTCCCCCCTGCAAGCCTCTTTGCCCAAAATCAATAATGACTTCTTTGTTGCTAAATTCAATGGACATTTTTCTGTCCTCATCCTACCCAACAGCTCTGCAGGATTTGACATGGTTGACCACTCTTTTGCTCTTGAAAGTTTCTCCTCCCTGGTTTCTATGACAACACCTTCTCCTGATTTTTCTCCTTTCTGGGCATTACTTTTCAGTCTATTTCTCATGGTTGGTTTTGTTTTTTTTTGGGGGGGGGTGTTTCCTTTCTATTCCCACCTTTCAAGTTAGTGATCAATAGGAATCTCTCCTAAATTCTTTTTCTTTTCTTTCTTTATTCCTCTTCTCAATATAATCTCCTGGCTTCAAACCACATTCATTTGAAACTCTCAAATCAATTTCTGCAGCTGAGATCTCTCTTTTGACCCTACCCCCCAGACCTTCTCAACAGCCAAATGTTTATTGGGCAACTCTTTTCACTGTCCCAAGGACTCCACACACTCAAAATATCAAAAGCAAAACCCACTGTCCTTTCCCATCTCCACCCTAATCTGTTTTCCGTACTCCCTGCTTGAGCATTTCTTTGCAAAGCAGTCAGAAACCTGGCAGTCATACCTAGTTCCTGTGTGCCCCTTATTCTATACTTTCTTCCTATCAGTTTACTTTCTAAACATCCCTCAAACCTACTCCCTTCTTTTCTGGCTCTACCACCAGTACCCCAATCATCTTTCATTAAAATTGTGTCCACAGCCTCTGACCGACCTCCGTGTCTCCAGACTATTCCCCCCTCCAATCTATCTTCCACGCAAATGTTGTTAACATACAAGTCTAAACATGTGAAATCATTGTCACACTCACACAGAACTGCAGTGCAGCTCCTGTGGCAGTTTATCCTTTCACTATTGTCTCCTTCCACTCTTTCCAGCAGCTCCAAGACCCTCTTGACAAACCCTCTCCTGCAGCTTCCCCTGCTGGAACTATCCATCTTCCCCACTTCGGCTCCAACCTGAACTCCCTTCATCTGCTTAATTCCTATCACTCTGCTCTAAGGACCTTATTAATAGACCCTGATGCAGATTACATACCAAACATTGTTCTAAGGGTTTTATAAATATTAATGCATTTAGTGTACATGACAATCCATAAGGAAGGTACTATTACTACTTTTCTTTTACAGATGAAAAAATAAAGTACAAAAAGGTCTAGTAACTTGTCCAAGGTCATACAACCAACCAAAGGCAAATCTACATGATTTGGGTCCAGCTGCCACTTACTTCACCACTGCAAAAACTTGATGCCCCCACACCATCCAAGATATATTCCTTCTCTAACACTTAGCTATCGGATTTTCCTACTCCATTGTCCATTGCTCCCATGAAATAGTCAGCTTCTTGAAAGTAGCCATTATATATTGTCTTTGAATGTCTAACACTTATCCCAATAACTGCTAATGAGCAAACTGGCATTAGGTGTTTGTTGACTGGATTAGTGAGGGAAACAAAAAAAAGGTTGTAATGAATAAGAAACATTTTTTAAAATTCTGAAATTCTCCATAACTCACTATTTGCAAGTCACTTAATATTAATGACTAGAGCATTTAAAAATGTGGCAGGGAGTCATACAGTCATAATACCCACCTAAACAATGAAAGTAACCAAAACACTATTACATTAAAGCTATCTTATGAAAGTAATGTCTTGAAGTTTAAATTCATTAAACAATTTCCCTTGGTAAATTATCCTTTTAATTTAAACATAAAACTACAGTTCTTCCAGAGGCATGAAAATAATCGCATCATTTATTAGAGAAGAGTGAAAAAGGACACAACTACCGAGTATCTTAGCATCTAACAGTAAGTCACAGAGAAAAAATGACATCCTCAAAGCATATTTCTAACTTGAAAAAAAAGCTTCATTCTGAACAAAAAGATGCCATGTCCCTTTAATGGATAAAACTATGTATAACAGAGGTTAAAAGTCAACTTCCCTTTTCTTAGGTGTACCTAATCTCTTAATTCCTTTCTCTAAAATATTTGTCTGTTTTTCTCTAAAATCACTGCTGATTTTTCAGATGGCTATCAAGGGGAAACGTCCTGCCCAGAGGAGACAAACTTATTCTGTCCCTAAAGCTGAGTAATGAAAATCAAGTAGCCCAATGATACTAGGCTAGCTTTGTGTTTTTCATATCTTAGCTACGTCACCATACACTGTGTGGCTCTGAACAAATTACTCATCTCTGTGCCTGAGTTTCTCACTTGTAAAATAGCAATGACATTCCCAGAAAGTTATGAGAATGAAATGATATAATGTATGTAAGATTGCTTAGCATGGCTCCGCAAAACAATAAGTACTTAATAAATGGAAAAGTTTAAGTGAGATTCTAGGCACTCCCACACACCAGCTCTCAATATCCATGAGTTTCATATCTGTGGATTCATCTGATCACAAGTCAAAAATATTTTTTAATACTCATGTATTCTGAGTATGTACACCCTTTTTTCCTGGTCATGAAAGCACACTATAACAACTATTCACACAGCATTTACATTGTATTAGGTATAATAAATAATATAAAGTAATTTAAAATAGCTGAGAGGATTGCATAGGTAATATGCAAATAATAATGCCATTTTACACAGCGTCTTGAGCATCTGCAGATTTTGGTATCTGCACAGGTCCCAGAACCAAACTTCCAAAGATACTGAAAGAAAGCTCTCTATTTTGTATCAAGGAACCTCAGCTGTGTACAATTTCAGAATTTTGGAGTTGTTATTGACTACAAAGTCAACAAGTCAAAGCCTCCATTTTAGAGAATATCAAGCTTCAGGCAGGTTAACTTGGCTCAGTTCACGTGGCTTGTTCATGAGAAACCCAGGGAAAATGAATTTTTAAAAATATTTCCTCTCTTGAATTTTATTTAAAAAGATTCAGCAGTGGTAATGGCTAGAAACAAAATATCATTACATACCACTGTGAATTTACCGTGTTACATTTTGCCTCTAGTAAACTAGAATGGTTCTTATATATGCCAACGTACTATTCAGGGAAGTTCTTTATGGATATACTGCACAGAGGTAGGTCATTTATAGACCTCAGTTTTGTCTTGTGTAAAATGGAAATAATATCATGTGATTTCCATAGCTATTATGAAGATTAAATGAAATAACACACACAAAACTGCTTAGCACAGTGTCTCACTGTGATGCCCCAAAGTTTACTGGGCTGATAATGATCTCTATTCTTCCATGCAAATTCATCTATAGTGACACAAGTTTTCAACTAATCTTTTCCACTGCTGCCATTTAAAAAGCATTCTTTGGTTTAGAGCCCAGGATATTTTGAAGAAAGCACAGCCTCAATGCTAATGGACTGGCTGTGTTCCAGAATCTTTGTGTTGGAAACTCTCTTGCAACTGAATGCTAAATGCAGATCACAGGTGACCCTGATAAAACTACTCAAGAAGGCAAATTTGACATCTTTCTTTCTTATGCATAAAACTCCAGGGAGCTTCAAGGCCCATCGGTAATGGCCAACAGAACACAGAGTACAACATGCACAATTCCCTTTAGAACCTCCAAATCTTCCCATATTATGCATAAACCATCTGCTTAGAGTCACTTGGACAATGAGAATTTACGTTCTTCCTGCTCAGGTATCTGGAGTAAATTTATGAATCCAACGAATGTGAATATAAGGCATACCCACTCATCGTGTGAAACTGTGTGAAGCCTTGCATCCATCCCTTTGCCTCAGAAATCTATGAAACAGAATAGAGATCTTACAGATGTGGGTTTCTGTCCCCATTTTAAATAACACTGCATAATCATGTGATTAGATTACTGCCACGTACTCTACCCCGAGCCCTGGAAAACCACCTGGAATTGCGTGGCTAAATGGAATACACAGCACATTTTATAAAAACAAAACACTCAAGAACCTACTTTTAAAAGCTATTGACTTCCAGGTCACTTTCAGGTCTGCAAGTTGTCAAAAAAGTATACAGGAATCTAGGTAATGGATACTTACAGATGGATAGTTTAAAACTTTACCCTCAAGCCCCATTTTGGCAGTCACTATTAACATATGCAACAATTATGTAGAATACCCTCAGTTCCTTTGATAACTTGCAACAGTCCACACTTAATCAAGTGTTGAGTGTTTCTTCAATCAATGTATGATCCAAAATATCATAAGCATAACCCTAAATTATATAACAACTGGAAAAGAAGGAATGATAGAATTTAATTCATCCAGAAACTGTCCACATTAAAGAATTCCTTCAAAAGTCAGTGGGTGGACTCTCGGCAGGCACTATTTGGTAACTGTCTTCTCTCATATCCACCACGAGGGGATACAGAAGAAGATATGAGGAGTCTATAAATTCCCTGGATTCAGAGTTTCCTCAAGAGCCTAGTTTAGTACTAACTTTATAGAATACTATAATTTGTTTAACTTTTACCATCTTTGTATATGAAATTTTCCATTTATGCATTTCACATGTAAATGTACTTACATGGCTATTAGTCTTAAAATATACATGCTGATGTTCTTGGGCTGTTACTGGATCTTCAGTAAGGAATTTCTGAGAATATGACTTTCCCCACACAATTCTTTTCTATATGACTCCTTTCCTTTCCTGGCTCACCTTCTAAAGTCACTTCTAATTCAGGCAGATCCACATAAATCTGCCATCTTTTAAAAAGTCTAGAATCTTAAGCTAACCAGCACTAGACACTGAATGAGGGAAGGATGGAATAAAGATGTGCTTTATATAATCCCATGACTTTTACCATGATCATTCTGGGTATGGCACACAATATATGGTCGGAGTTCAGGAAGACCCATCTTTCCTTCTACGATGAAAGTCCAGGAGGCAGAAAGGTATACAAACATAACATCAGACATAGGCTTACTGGAGTATGAAGCTGGAGATAGGGAGAGGGGGACCTTAGAGATACCAATAAGCCAAAATATAATAACCTTCCAAAAAGTGTTAAAATAGATGGCAGTTCAAGAGGTTGCGGCAGGTGGTAAGACAGAAAAAACAGTCTTCCTGCTGTGCAAAAATGATTCTTCTCGTCCCTTGGGGTGAATTGTGTTTGCCATTCATTATACATTATCAGTGATTTTAGAATTATAATCACAGTCTTCTAGTAAAAAAAAAAATCCCTCCAGGGTATGGGGACAGAGGTGTTTGAGCAATTAGTCACCAAAGAGAGTCCAACCACGTGGGTACAGTTAGTCTACTAGTAACAAAATCACTCACATTCAGTAGTTTCTGAAGATCATAATCATTTCTCTCTGCAAATGAACAGTGAATATTTTCCTAAAATAGAAAGAAAGGCTTAGTAGACTCAAAGGTGGATATACACTTGAATATAGACAAGGCAGATCACGTTTTTATCCTCGTCTAGGAGGAAGCTAATGTAGAACTGACATGATTCAAAAAAGGATATATACTGACATTTTACTGATATGTATGAGTTACCATAAATTCAGCATTTTAACCAGCACCCACGTATGAGCTCACAGTTTAGTAAATCAGAAGTCTGCATAGCATGCTGAGTTCTCCACTCAGGGCACCACTGGGCTGAAACCAATGTGGAGACCAGGCTAAGTTTCATCTGAAGGCTCTGGATAAAAATCTGTATCTGGGTGCATTCTTACTGGCATAATTCAGCTCTGTACAGAAGTAGAATACAGGTCTACATATTGTTTCTATCTGTCATTCAAGGGCCAATCACAGCTCCTAAAGCCATCTTCATTCTTTGTGAGTGGCTCCTTCTATCTTCAAGACAGTGTTTCCTTCTGCTTCTAGACTTTGACTTCCTCTACTTTTGATCTCTACACGCAGATTTAAAGGATTTATGTCATTAGGTCAGGTGCACCCAGATAATCTCCCTGCCTTAAGGCTAACTGAATAAGAAACTTAACTGACAGGTTTCTCCCATGTGAAATTCACCATGTCTATGGCGCCAGTCCAAAGTGGGGAAGGAGCCAGAAACAACAACTTACCTGACTTCCCCCTTCTTTTTCCCTCAACCCCAAACAGACTTCCTGTCCTCAGTTCTGTGTATCAAAACCCCTCCAATCCAATGCTAACATGATCCTCTTGTCAAGCCCCCAACCCTGTCCCCAATATAAGCTAATAAAAAGCCTGCTCATCTCTTTGTTCTCCCAGAGGATGCCTGCATCTCTTCTGCGGCCTTCCTGTGCCTGCAATAGAGTTTTTTTCTCTCTGTATCTCTTACTTGTGACAAAAAAATCCTATCAGTTGGTGCTGTGACTCGAATTGGTAAGGAGTGCAGCACCTGTGGGACGCTACCCACAGTTTGAGCTCCCTTCACCTCTGAGCGTTTTTTTCCTTATTGCTTTCTGCCTTGCCATTGCCATTACTAGCCTCCATCCACCACTGGCCCAGTCTAATTCTCACAGGTCCAAGCAGGTGAGCCACTCCTCACTTCAGGAATCCCATCTCTTAAACTGTGGGCCCATGTAACCCCACCACCACCATCTTGTCCTCCAGGACTGTACCCTCTGGGATTTTGCCTCCCTTTGTCCCACCAGTGACAACTGCTGTGCACAGGAAATCTCTCTCTCTCCTCACATTCCCTAAAAAGGTGAAGATTCTTTAAGGGATTGTGACCTGGTTTTAACCTGCTGGCTCACCTCCAATTTGGTCACAATGGACAACATTCCTTCTCACCTGGCAAGACACTACTCTCAGCTGCCTGCTGAGACATTTAAGTGAGCTTGGCCTCCAGAGACTCTTAAAGCTCTGACACCTCATTTCCCACTGCCAGACATCCTGGCCATGTTACCCTTTAGATAGCGGCCATCATTGGCTGGGAAAAGGTACTTTTAATTTCAGTATGTTCTGGGATTTAGACAGTTTTTGCTACTGTAACAGCAAATGGTTGGAGATCCCTTACGTTCAGGACTTTTTTGCTCTCAGGGCATGCCCAGACCTTATACAGGCACTTAAAGCAACTCAAATACTTCTGGCTCACTCTACATCACCTAAGCCCCTCTCGACAATCCCACAGACCACACTCTAGATGATGGCCCATCTGTTCTCACTCCTCCACCTTACCTACAGAAACCTTTGCCCCTCTCTCCTTCCTCACCACCCCACTCTGCCTACCTCCTCCCCATCTTCACCATCTTCACTGCCTTCTTTTGTTCCCCTTCCTTTCCTGACTCGCACGTTACTCAACCACCATTTTCTCCCCCGACCCTGCTCACAACACTCAATCCTCCTCTACCCATGTGCCACCCCCTACTTCCTCCACCTCTCTCTCTCTGCCTACACCCACCCATCCTCCTCTTCCTGGCTCACCTCCCCCTGCTCCTATCCTTCCTCTCTGTGAGGTGGCCTGCACTGAAGGACTCATCTGCATACATGTTCCTTTCTCTATCACTGACTTGTCTCACATGTCTGCCCATGTAGGCTCCTTTGATGCTGATCTTTTCATTTTTATTAAACAACTTAAATTTGTCTTCCAATTCTACAATCAAACCTACAAGGATATCCATATTATTCTCCCTTCTACCTTCCCCCCTGCCCAAAAGGCCAACCTTTGGCAGGCAGCTCAGGTGGCAGCTGATGAACGACGTGAATTAGACCAGGACAATCCCATTGGAGTAACCACAGTTCCTAGTGCAGTTCCTCACCAGGATTACCAGCACAGTGCAGAAGGCCCCAAACATACCACATGCATGCTAGATTGTATTTTGACAGGCCTTCACAGGATTTCCTGTAATCAACTTAATTACCATAGTATTTGCAAACTAACTCAAAGAGACAATGAAAACCCTGCAAAATTTATGACCTGCCTTACAGAGGCTTTTATCAAATTCACTGACATCAAATCTGACTCATCTGAGAGTGTCATTTTCTGTAACTCTCACTTTATCTCTGAGGCAGCCCCATATATCCAGACTAAATTTCAGAGGTCCACTCTTGGCCCTCAAGCCCTGCAAAGTTAGTATTTAGATGTGGCATTCCATGTCTTTAATAATAGAAGACAACAAAAACAGGAGAATCTCACAAAACTCAAACTCCAAGCTAAGCTTCAGGGCCAATATTTGGCTATGGCATTCAAAGCTCAAAAGAAGTCCCAAGCCCCTCCTGGACCATGCTTCAAATGTAACAAAGAGGGACACTGGGTAGAGCCTGCCCTACTCTGTGGCCACAATCAGAGCTTGTGCCTTCTGCAAACTGGAGGGCTACTGGAAGTGCAAATGACCTGTCTGCCAGATAGCAGGGAAGTCATCAACTTCCCTTCCCTCACAGGATACTGCACCACTGCCATCTCCACATTCAATGCTGACTGACCTGCTTGGACTCACCATTGATGACTGGTGGGGTTCAGAGTCTGTGGCCCCTGCCAAAGTGACTCTCTCTTTGAGCCCTAAGTCTCGCTGGATATTTCAGGTAAAACCCTCACTTTCTTTATCAATATGGATTCCCTGAAGGCTTCAAACCCTTTTATTTACATACAACTTTTTATCCCAGCCTACCCCAGGCCTCTTCTAGGTAGAGATCTCCTCCCAAAACTCAACTTTTCCTATACTTTCTCTCTCCCCACAGCTCTCATACTCCAGATCTAATCGCCATGTCCAAAGGACAGCCCTTCCTTTTCTGGCCTCCCTAGATGATCCCATAGTCTTGGGTGCTTTCAATCCCACATATGCTACTCACGTCACCCCAGTACTGATGTGTCTCAAAGACTCTTCTGTTTTCCCTTCTGTCTCGCAATATCCTGTGGCTCCAAAACATCAACAAGGTCTCAAGCCCATAATACATCATCTGCTAACTAATGGGTTTCTCAGGGTTATACTACCCTTACAGCACTCTTATTCTCCCTGTTCTCAAAGCCAGCAACAGATCCTATCACTTAGCCCAAGACCTCAGAGCCATAAACAATTGCAGTAATGCTCATTCACCCAGTGGTGCCAAATCCACATACTATGCTTTCTCATATTGCTCCCTCCACTACTCACTTTACAATCCTAGACCTCAAAGATGCTTTTTTAACCATTCCTCCACACCCTGATTGTCAGGATCTGTTTGCATTCACATGGACTGACCCCGACACTCTTAGAGGTCCCAGCAAATTACCTGGACAGTGCTCCCTCAGGGGTTCAGGGATAGTCCTCATTTCTTTAGCCAATCTCTTGTGGCTGACCTTACATCCCTCAACCTCAAACTCAGCACCCTCCTCCAATATGTTGAGGACCTTTCTTCTATACTCTCCCTGTCATACACTAGCCACACAACATTCAGCTATCCTCCTCAGTTGTTTCTCTGACTGTGGGTACAGAGTCTCTCCTAATAAAACCCAGACAACTCCCCCAAAGGTCAACTATTTAGGATTCACTCTCACACCCACCACATGTTCCATTACCACAGATCACAAGGTGGTCCTCTGGGATCTCCAGGTGCCCACAACCAAACAACAGGTCCTATCCTTTCTGGGTTGAGCTAACTTTTTTCAGCCTCTGGATTCCCAACTCTGTAGCTCTAGCTCAACCACTCTACAAAGCTTCCGAAGGCTCCTTATCAGAGCCCCTAGACCCAACAACACCCATACACTCCTCTTTCCATAAACTAAAGGAGGCTCTCCTAAGGGCTCCAGCCCTTACTCTCCCTACTCCAACCCTGCCTTTTGTCCTATATATGAACTCTCAAGACCACAATGCTGTGGGGGTCCTGTGACATCAAAAGGGGCCTTCCTCTCAGGCCTTGGCATACCTGTCCAAACAACTAGACAACATCATATGTGACTGGTCTCCCTGCCTCTGGGCACTGGTCTTGGCAGGCACGCTGACACAAGAAGCCAAAAAATTCATACTAGGCCAATCCATCACCATCTATTCCCTACACAGACTAACTGACCTAATCTCACACAAAACCCTGCTCTGATGACTCCCTCTCACTTACACAAGTTCACTTGTCACTCATACAAGACCACTATCGCCCTGTCCAGTAGTAGCTCCCTCAACCCAGCTACCCTGCCTTCCCTTCTCTGATGAAGCTCCACCTCATAACTGCATTGAGATTTTACTCCCTTCCCTCATACCCACAGTTCCCCTCTTCCTGCAGCTTTTGACACATGGTTCATAGATGCTAGCTCAACAAATACAGATAACCAAAACACATCAGGATGTATTATAATCAGCCAATCAAGAATCATAGAAGTAGGAGAGACCCAGAGCTTCAGCTGCCCACCCTGCCTCACCCCCTGCCTCTGGGCCTCGAAGGGACCGCGGAGCTTCGGCTGCCCACCCCACCTTGCACCCCCAGACCTCGGAGGGACCACAGAGCTTTGGCTGCCTGCCCCACCTTGCACCCCTGGGCCTTGGAGGGACCGCAGAGCTTTGGCTGCCCAGTCCCTCTTGCCTTCCCAGACCTCGGAGGGAACATGGAGCTTTGGCTACCCCTCTACCTCTTGACCTTCTGGACCTAATACTACTGAGGATCTTTGGCTGTCCCTCCTCCTCCCAGGGCCATTTATTGCAGTGGATTAACCTGGCTGAGCTGATGGGAGTCTCTGTAACCCCTCATCCAAACAGAAGTCCTCAGTGAGCTTGTGCTAGTGTAGTGAGTTTGCCCCTAAAATAGAGGACCTAGCTAGAGATAAAAATGACTACAATTTCCAGAATAACAACAGAAAGAAACCAACAGACAAGACAAGCAATTAAACAAGGGGGAAAAGCAGGTACCCAACAGCAGGAAAATAACATGACAAAGTTGAGCCAGTATATATCACTTATATCCATCAGTGTAAATGGCCTCAATTCACCTATTAAAAGAAATAGATTGACAGAATGGATCAAGAAACAGGATCCAACAATATGCTGTATACAAGAAACACATCTGACTCAAAAGGAAACTTTTGAGTCAGACTCAAAACTAGTCTAACTTTTAGACTAAAAGTTAAAGGTTAGAAAACAATATGACAGACTCAAAACTAGTCTAACTTTTAGACTAAAAGTTAAAGGTTGGAAAACAATATGACAAGAGCCTAGATAAAAGCAGGGGTAGCTATTCTGTTTGCAGAAAAGGTGAACTTCAAACCTAAAATGATCAAAAGAGATAAAGAAGGTCCCCACATACTTTTCAGGGGAATAATTCAAGACAAAGAGCTAACAATCATAAATATATATGCACCAAATACCAGAGCAAACTGGTATACTAGATACTGGTATACAAATACTAATAGATACTAATAGATAATACTAATACTAATAGATAAGAAAAATGAAACAAGCAACAACACAATTGTAATAGGGGCCCTTAATACCCAATTGTCACAAAAAGATAGATCAATTAGACCACATTCAGCATTTTACACTCTCATACTGCTATTTGGCAGAAAAGAGGTTTTATCAACACTCAGGGAGCACCCATCATCAATGTACCCCTCACCCTTAAACTGTTAGAAGCAACACAACTTTCAGAACAATCAGTGGTCATTCACTGCAGGGGACATCAAAACCCTATTGCCCAGGGAAATGCCTTGGCAGGTGCACTAGTCAACTGGCTGCACAACAGTCATATGCTTCTCATCTTCTGCTGATTCCAAATACCCTAATACTCACAAGAACAGTTAAAATTAATACACAAGCCAGGTTACACACAAAACCCACAGGGGTGGATTTTCCAAGGACCAAAACTCATCCTCCCAGATGAACAGGCCTTAAACATCATAACTGACTTACACAGCTGTTTTCATGTGGGATCCCAGGTACTCTACAGGCTCCTGACCCCGGCGGTCACCCACCCTTCTCAAAAGGCTGTTATCCACCAGATAACTCACACATGCCGGCTCTGCACTAGAACCTCCTCTCAGGGTCATGTACCACCCCACTCCTTTCCTACCCATCAATTTTGGGGACACACTCCTGGCAGGACTGGCAAATAGACTTCACACACATGCCACAAGACTTTCAAATATCTCCTTACTTTTGCCTGTGTTTTTTCAGGCTGGACAGAAGCCTTTCCCACAGCCAGGGAAACAACTGATGTAGCTACTAAAATCCTACTACAAGAAATCATTCCAAAAGGAAAGAAGGAAGGAAGGAAGGAAAGAAAGAAAGCAAGCAAGCAAGCATTCCTAGCTTTGGTCTACCTCAGAGTATCCAATCAGATATTGGTCCTGATTTCATTTTCCACTCAACAGATATCCTCAACTTTGAACATCACCTGGCACATACGCATTCCATATCATCTACAATCCTTAGGAAAAGTTGAAAAGTCAAATGATCTCATAAAAACACACCTCACAAAGCTCATTTTAGAATTACATCAACCTTGGCCCTAAGTCCTTCCCTTAGCCTTAACCAAGCTCAAAACACTTCCTTGGGTTCCCACCTTTCTTAGCCCTTTTGAACTTATGTATGGCAGACCATTCCTACTTCACAATCTCTCTACCTCCCAAGACCTTCCTCCTCTAGCCAATCATATTCCAATTCTCACCTTTCTCCAACACCTGCTAAGACAACATGCCAATCTCTGCCTTCCCCAACCCTCTGATAGGACCAACCCAAACCCTCCCATATCTCCCGGGGATCTAATTTATATTAAGTCTTCAAAGTGGAGTGCCCCCCACCTGGTCTACCTTGCAACCCCAATGGCAATCAAGTTGCTGGACTGCCATCCTGGTTCCACATCACCCAGGCTAAGTGGTGCCCTCCTAACCCTGAATCCCTTGACTCTACACATCCTGGAGTGGTCATCCCACCTACTGTCTCCCACCTGTCTCTGCTTTATCAGGGGCCCACAGCCAGCCTTCAGGCTAACTCATGCTTTGCTACTCTACCTGGTTCTTTATCCTGTGTGCTTTATTGGTTATTCTTTTTGCTGTGGTATTCTGGAACGTCTTCCCAAGAGACTTCCATATTATAAAAAAACTCCTTTAGTTTTTTATCTGCTGATCATTTCAATCTTGCCTATTCTTAACTGCTTCAGACATGCATATCTTCCTAACCTGGGTCCTTATTCTATACACAATGGCAGTCAGCATCCTTTCTCCAATACTCTATAATTTCCCAAATATTATTCAACTGTTGAGTCTTATATTCCTCATGCTTCCTACTCCCTCCAACCCAGCTCCTGAGCTGACAATGTGCCCTGCTTACACTTTTATCTTCACTCTTTCAGATGGAGAAATATCTGCCTTCCCATAACTTGACCTCCCTGACTCTAAACTCATTTTCCAGTTCCTCTACTGTTGTCTCAAACCATACAAACTAACATGGGATAAGGGAGTCACAATCCCAGCGGGGTGGGGCCCATACCATGATGATGCTTGCTGCAGTCAGAATGGTATATTGTTTACCCTCTTTCCCTCCATCAATGGAGTTGTGCTGATCCTACTAGATTCTTTATGGACTCAACAACAAGCTTCCCAACCATACAAATGGGGGGTGGTTATAGAGTTCCAAAATAGGCTGACCCCCATATCATGGCCTGGTTCAAGGGCATAGGAAAAATCAAGTTGACAGTACAATGGGTCTCACCCCAATATCTCCTGGGAAAGACATGGGGGTCTCCTCTTCCATGTACTCACCTCTACTGGCACCACCAAGCTTTTAAATCCATAGCTTGGGGCCACTTATGCCACCCTCATAACCCCATCCTCTATCCTCAACATTCTAGCCTTGCCTATCCCACTTCCAGATGCACTCCACCTCAAACTCAACCCATTCTCCAATTTCAAGCACAAACATATAATGTTCTAACAAACTTCACAAACCTAATAGAATGTTGGCTCTGCATTCCATACCAACATAATATTTACATGGCTGCTCCCACATACTGGAATGCCTCTTACCTGTCTTACTCACATAACCAAGACATAGTGGGACCTCTCCCTGTCTACAGCATTCCCAACTGGCCAACTAACCTCACCTGCTTGGTATCTTGGTTAGGAAATTCTTAAGTTGGGAAATGATCCACACTGTACCTACAACATTATCTCCAAACAAAGCTTAGCTGTCTGCCTACCTCAAGCTGGTTTATAGGACGTCAAACAGGGTCTTATACCTGCCTTTCTCCTCAGTGGACAGGGTCTTGCACCTTAATACTTTTAGATCTGGCACTAACATTGAACTCCCAAGAGGCCATGGAAACCACCTTTTTATCCCAACTATACAATGCTCACCTCACCCAGGAGACAAGGGCTGTTCATGTCCCAGTCCTTGTTGGTATGGGCATCCTCTCCCTTCTCAGAGCTGACCTCAGGGTGGGAGGAACAGGCACATCAGTCCATCTTTATTATCAACTCTCTCTAGAACTTCACCAACAGATAGAACACATAACCATCTCTACTCGCTCACTTCAAAACCAAATAAACACCCTAGCAGCAGTGTCTCTTCAAAACCACTGGGCTCTGGATATCTTAATCACTGAAAAGGATGCCATGCTAGATGAAGAATGCTGTTACTCCATGGAGTAAGGAATTGTCCTGGGCAAGGTAAAAAATCTCTACAACTACCTGGATAAAAAGCAGCAACAGTTAGGCTGTGGGTACTCTCCATCATGGTCCTGTTGCAGTGACATATTCAGATCATGGGCTTCCTTTCTTCTACCTCTGTTCAGTCATTTAATCATGATAATAACCTGCCCTTTCATAGCACCTTGCATTTATAAAGTTTTTTTCAGGATTTCGCCAATCTAGGATACAAGCCTTAACCAACAATGGCACCAATTTCTACATGGGAGTAACCCATCATCCCGAGACCTGTCTCAGCCCTTATTACAATGCCCTTGTTTAGCAGGAATCAGTCGATAGACACATCGCTCCCTAACAACCAAAAGATGGGAATGGCGGGTTTCTGCCCATGTGAAATTCGCGGAGTCTTTATGGTGCCAGTCCAAAATGGCGAAAGTCAGAAATAACAACTTATTGGACTTCCCTCTTCTTTTTCCCTCAACCCAAAATAGACTTCCTGTCTTCAGTCCCACACACACCAAAACCACTCCAATCCAATGCTAATACAACCCCTCATCCAGCCCCAAGCTCCTCCCCAATGTAAGCTGATTAAAAGCCTGTTTGTCTCTTTATTCTCCCAGGTGGTGCTTGACTTTCTTCTGTAGCCCTTCTATGCCTGCAATAAGGACCTCTTTTCTCTCTATGTCTGTTACTCGGGACAGAAAATCCTATCATTAACTTCATCTGCAAAGTTCTTCTGAGTAGTCCATAGATAGTGTTTAGCTGAATGCCAGAAGGGATAAGAATCTTGGGGACTATCTTAGATACACCTGTTATCAGGGCTTGTGGTGTCATATGTGACAAATATAGGCAAAGAATCAGTCAAACTAATGCACTTAGACATGAGTTTTGGGTGATGGTAGAACTTTTAAGATTCCTGAGTCACAAAGAAATGTAGAAAGGAAATATCTTTTTGTCTCAACCTTCATTCTATGATATATAACACAGTTAAGAAGGAACCTACAACTGATTATCCTCATAAACTCTGTTGATTTAAAGAAAGTACACAGTAGGGCACTAAGTAAATAACTATTAAATTAGAGAACCTGTTACATAGTATTAGGGCAGTAGTAACAAACCTATGGCATGCGTGTTGCAGTTGGCATGCAGAGCCCTGTAAGTCAAGTTGCCCTAGACTAACAGATGACCTGTTTGCTGCATGTGTTGCTCTCTAACTAACCAAGTATGAGCCAAGCTTTGACAAATTTTCAGCATGCATGTACAGCAAAAATCACATTAATTATGCAAAAGCACATCAAATGCAAACTTCTACCTTTCAATAAAAAGCTGTTTGTGTCATTGGAAGTTCTGTTACTGTTTTTCTTTTAAAACAAAAGATGTTAATGTCTGAGTTGTTTTTTCTAAACTTAAATCTCAGTATCCAGGTTTAATTGCAGTGTTAGCACTTTGCAATAATTAAGTGAGTTCTGGGGTACAGTTTGGGCACTCAGTCTCTAAAAGTCTCATCATCACTAGTTTAGGGTGTGGCTTTGTGGTATAGTGCTTGTCTTGCTTGTTCAAGACCCAGGGTTCAATCCTCAGCACTTAAAAAATATTAAGTAAACACTTGTTGAATAAAAAGAACTAGGTACAAACCCATTTAAAGCCACATACTAATTATGTTAGAAGCACAGATGTAAACTCAGTGTATTCTATATTTTCGTCTTTCTTCCATTCTCCTAAATTTGCATGAAAATATCAGCCATGCCTTTGCCCTATGCCTCATCTGGCTATTTAGGGTTATCAGTGTGCCTCTGATGGCCAAGCAGCCAATAGCTGAGACAACCAGGGACAGCTATTGGCAATGATCTCTTTACAGTTGAACTCTAGTTCAAAACTATTTTCCTTATTGTATTATAATTAGCTAAATTTATATCATTAAAGATAAAGAAATCGTATCATCTGAGCATCTCCAATGTGCCAGACATGTTCCAAAAGCTTTTATCTAATTCTCATTATAACCCTATAAGTATTATTTCAAATAAGGAAACTATAGCACAGGGAAGGCATTGGAACCTGAGGATTTCTGACTTTAAGCCCCAGACACTGTGTTAATCTTGTTCCATATACTGATAATCATTAAACTGTAATGATTTCATTGACAGTCTTTGAGGTTTTAGGTTAATCTTTAATCTACCATTCTTTAACCTATTCTGCTGAAACCCAGAGTTCCAAGTTTGACCCATCTCTACCAAGACAGGGTTCTTAAAACTACCACCCCAGGACTTCTGCCAAGCTCATTTTCAACAACAGCCCCGTGACCCACAAGACTATCAATACTGTTCTTGGGAGGTTCTTGGACCTGGGTAATAGCCTCAGAATTTTAGCCAATCCACATTGTCTTTGAGAAACCCTGAGCTTCAGTGTCTTCTGCCCATTCAAGTTGTTCTCCAAACTCCAGATTCCTAAACACCAAACACATTCTGCAGAAACAACCAGCCCAATTCATGGAACTTATCTTCTCTTACCCTTACAGATTTACATTCTACATTTTACAGTAAAAAAGCAAAACTCATTAAAAAGTCCTTTTTTCTGAGGAAGAAATGAAACTAACACCAAGTCATGTGTCATTTTGTTGTATGGTCCATTGTCACTATGTACTATACTATATCAGCATTAGGTAAAATTCAGTGAGAAAAACATTACAACAGCCCAGGGACACATCTACCTAAATTTTGTGATTATATTTTAAGTGTTCTCTGTCACAGATATCATAAACTGATTAAATCATTTCATGCCTGACCCCTACTGACTATGCTAAGTGAAAAGAGAAGGCTATTAATAACTACCCATTTCTGACAGCTGCCCAGGGGCAATGCAGCCTTTTGCAGCAGTGCAATGACTCCCCAGCTCACTTACTGAATGCTGAATATTGATTCATATTATGAGTGTTGTCAAACACAGAGTGCAGTGCTGCAGATCCGTAGTGGCAGGTCATCAGGAATAGCATTAGCAAATGTCAGGTCAGGAATCCAAGGCCTGCCGGACTCTTTAGGGATGAGATTTATCGATTCCATAAAACGTGAAACAGATCAAGTACTTGTGATGATGGAAATGGTCGTGGCAGAATGAGGCTGAGCCTGTTCTGATGTAGACCTCAGGAGAGATGCATCACACAAGTGACCACTGGAGAAAACGCTAGAAGTTGGAATGTACAGGACCCGGACAACAGCAGCTTTGGACTAAGACAATTTTAGGACCAAATATCTGATACTAGATGTGAAATTGGTCATAAATATAGAAGTGTGTGTGTGTGTCCTTGTAGTGTAAGGTATTTCATATAGCCAAATCCAAAGAATATGTGATCAGATACTAATGGACATTTAGATAAAGGTAACTCTATATAAAAGATGCAGTTGTTATTTAGTTGGCATCTCCTTTTAAAGATAATAACATCATATCTGGTTTCTGGATTTCCTTCACTAGAATTAGTTTCTGAATTAAACATTCCCTTACTGTTACATCATTCTTATAAATCTACAAGGTACCCATTACAGCAGTGGTGTTTTGATCTTCATACATGTTTTTAAAAGGAATTAATCCAGAAGTCAGATCATTAGGATCCTTCTAGTCTTTGTTCTGTCACATATCTTGTAACCATAGACAAGTCACAACTACCCTACATCTTAATTACCTCACTAGCAAACAAACCAAAAACCAACCAAATAAGTGAAAAAACACTATATGTATACCAGTTCTGCCACCAGCTTTTACATGCAGGATCAATACTAGATCATAGCTCCAAAAGGCATTTGTAGCAAGGTTCTTGTATTATGACTCATTTTGATGTTCTCAATACCTAGTAAAGTGACAGGTTCAGTATAATAATTTATTTCCTAATTAAACTAAATAGAAGATGAAATATATTTTGAGACTGTAAGGGCTTACTAAATCGTATATTGCTTTTATTATTAGATGTTCATTTGCCAGGTATGAGCATGGATCTAACTTTGCTAGGAATGTTTTCGAACACACCTTGCTTATAGAGGTTTGCAGAAGCAATCCTTTCCTCCTGCTTCTCCCAAGAGTGTGCCGCAATGTCTTAATTTTACCCCATACTGTGACTGGAGCCTTGCTTGCCACATTGGGGAAAGCTAGCAGCTGCTAAGTTTTAACTCTCTTTATTATATTTGAACAGGTAAATGTAAGTTGGTTATTACCTAATACTCAAAAGAGTTTTCACTCTCACCCCTGTAGTATATCTTCATTGCTTAGCTTTTATCTATAAAGCAAACTGTAGAAAAAATAAAACTATTCTTTAAAAAAAATTATTTGGAACACAGTCATCATTGGACTGCATCAGATTCTCCTATTTCTTACATAAAAATTGGGAGAAAAATTTACTTACTTTTTCTTCTGTCTCACTTAAATTTGGAATTTAAGTGAAAAGAAGGGAAATGGTACCAAGATCTTATAACCTACCCATGAAAAGATCACTTTAGTCTTGTTCTAAATGGCCTGATGAGAGAAAATGAACAGGTGCTACAGGTTACTCAGCTGTTCTAAAATTAAAGATTGATATTTTTCTTCTTGTTCTATTAGCAGACCTTTAGTGACATGTTAGCACTGGATAATGGTTGCAGCAGTTTAAGCCTCATGCTGTGATTTTTAACAGAAAGCCTAGCTCCAGCATCAAACAATGACATCTCCCCATAGCCAGTAACCTAATAAGGAAGCAGTTGCAGCCTTAGGCAGTTTGACTAAACAGCAAGAGAAATCTGACTTCCAATGTACTGACTCCACTTTAAAGACAATGGCCTGGCTTAATTAACACTGTATTCATTTGTAACTCAATCAATTTAGGATTTTTGTCCTTTAACCAGTGACTCTACCAGCTTAAAAAAGAAAAAGAAAAAAAAGGACTAAAGCTTTTGAAATCCCTCTTTATATAAACATGCATTTTGGAATCATCAATAGAATAAATAATCAGTGATATTAACAGTTAGATTGACTAAACATTCAGGTAATTATAAAAACTATCTTTTAACATAAGAAAATTTTCTAAATTATTTTGGAAATAAACACAGGATGTATTTAACGCAATACCAAAATTGAAATTATATTTTATTATATTCCCCTTTAGTGGGACATTAAATTAAGATATTAAGCCTTGCCCAAAATATTTAAATTGTTATTTTTAACAGTAGCCTAGTAGATTTTGCATAACAAAATTACTAGGATCTCATAAATTCATAAATTTTATCTGGCCTAACTTTTCCTTTATCTTTGATCTGGCTAACATACATCACCTTCTGAATAGAAATTAAAATACATTCATGCTAACTCGGCCCTATATTGATTTTCATTTATTAAAAATTACTCAATAAATAATGAAAGTTCATTTGATAAGATGCTAAACTAAAATAGTATGAATTCTCATAAGTGAGGATATAATTCTAAAAGAAATAAAATATATGATTCTAGATTAGATCAACCATGCTGTGTAACTATTTGATAATTATTTGAAATTGCTGCTGTGTCAACTAAACACATAGTCTTTCCTGAAATTGCTTACATTCTAAAAAACTGCACTCCAAAACTATCAGGGTATACGAGAAAAATAGAGTTAAGTCAAACAGCTCAAAATTTTTTCATTGTAATAGCCATTAAAATAATAATAATCCTAATAAAAATATTAGTTTTTTTATCTCTACTGACAACTATAGTAAACATCACAACTGGCTCTGTTATAATCAGTCTTCCTCATTGTAGATTTCTATGAAGGGTGTTTGATTCTAAAAAGACTACTTTCTATTAACATTAAAATCATAATTAGAAGCATAACCTTCCTCATTAACTCATTGTTTTGATATGAGGAAATGTCTGTTCAGCCTCTTCATCTACACAAACAGATTGGCTTGCACACTGGAAGAGTAGTGGTGTTTAAAGTCATTAAATGAGCCACTGTTTGCACTAAGACATATCTGTAAATGTTCAGGTTCTCTCTTATGGTCCGCAAAAGGTGCCAAGGCTCTTTCTTTTATTGGGAGAATGCCCACAATTGCTTTAAAACATTCATCAAAATATAAGAAAATCACTTATAAACCATCAAAAAGTCCAGATGTTAAGCCAGACACAGTCTATAGGCTCAGCTACTCAGGATTCTGAGCCAGTAGGATTATGGGAATCCAGGAATTCAAGGCCAACTGGCAACACAACTACACTCTATGGAAAAATAAATAAATACCACATTTGACTTCTATTTTATTACCTGATTTACCAATTAGTAAGAACCCATTGCTTTATTATAATAAGCAAACTGCCTTTTAAAAGTTCAGTGAGTTTGTCTTGCTCTTTCCCCTTCTGCTCTTGCTGCTTTTGCTGTCTTCTACTGCCATGAACTGTTGGCCCTCTGCCATGTGCCACCCTGTTTTGAAGCCAATTGATTATCGAATGAACCCTCTACAAACTGTGAGACTTGCAGGAAGATGACAGAGTGGTAATGAGCAGAGAAAACAGCCTTTCTGAGAGTCACCATCCAGACACTGGAATATAGCATCATGAGGAAGACAAGAAGGAAGGAAGCGGGTCCCAGAATCTGACATGTGAACTGAAGCTCATAGAGAGAGTGAAAAGTAAAGCTTCCAAGGGAGCAGGTGGTGGCCAGCAGCACCTTCACTGCAGGAGAGGAGCTGTTTGAGCCTGGAGACTCACAGTAAGGGTGACGGTGCTGGCTGGCAACCTGGAGGGATGTGGCAGTGGGAGAAGCAGCAGATATGGAGAACTGCACTGGTTGTTCCTGGTATTCCATGACTGAGATTAACTAAGGGCCACAGAAAATACAGTGGCACAGTGCCAAAGAACCAGGGACTAGGACAAACAAGAAACAACTTCTCATCTCCAAAAAACTGAAGAGGTAAGATCTTCCAACATACTCAAAACCCAAAAACCAGCTATACATGGACGATATCGCAGAGAAGTAATCATCACCTAAGGGTCCTAAATACCACCAATAAAGCAACCTACCATAGGCAACTTACAAACATCACCCCAGGAATTAAACTAGAGAGAGAGAGAGAGAGAGAGAGAGAGAGAGAGAAAGAGAGAGAATATAAAATGAGAAGACACTTAAGCAAAATGCAACCTTAGACAGTCAGTTCACCAAAGGCAATTCCAGGGGACAATGAGATGGAACAATCCAAAAGACGCCCCCCCCAACAGGTCTCTCTGAAGGAGTAACAACAAAGCAATTAGACGAGGCCCTGCAAAATATGAAATCAGAAATAATGTCTCAGATAACTACAGAGATTATCAAAATAAATGCCATGCTTAGCAACGTTAGAGCAGACACAAACAAAATAATAGACAAGCTTAAGAAAATTATGAAAGATCAGCACAGGAAACAAATGGAATCCATAAAGCAAATTCAAGGAGATATCCAGGAAAATAAAAATTCCACTGAAAGTATTCAAAGCAGATTAGGACAGTGCAAGGACAGAATCTCAGATATTAAAGACCAAGAAAAGAAATATTTCTCAAAAATGGCAAGGGATTGTGAGAAATCAATCCAGCAGCTGCTAGATGAGACAAAGAATAATGATTTAGGATTAACTGGAGTCAATGAACAACCAGGAGATACCACAAATGACATTAAAAAATGTTCACAGACATCATGACAGAAAACTTTCCTGGTAGAGAAAAAGAAATTGACATGCAGATAAACAAGGCATATAGTTCTCCAATTAGCAATGATCAAAAAAATCTACAACCAGGTATAGCATAGTCAATATTCCAGAAATTCAACACAAGAATAGCTGTTAGAGAAAAGAAACAAATAGCCTATAAAGGAAAGCCCATCAGAATTACAGCTGACTTCTCAGCACAAACTCTCAAGTCAAGGAGAGCTTGGAGTGAAGTACTCCAAGTTCTAAAGGAAAACAATTTTCAACTTTGATGCACCGCACAAAATTATCTGTTAAAATTGATGGAGAAATAAGACATTTCCATGAAAAATAACATCTGAGGAAATTTACAACCTCCAAGCCAACACACCAAAAAATTTTTTTAAATTTTATTTAAAGAGAAAAAAAAAATACAGAAAAAAGGGTAGAAACAATACAAAACCTCAAAAAAAAAAAAAACCATAAATCACTAGTTGACAAACCACATACTGTCCTCCCAGAAATAGCTGTTCATGTTACAAAATTAAGGCATACAAAGTGAACACACAGTGAGGCTGCAAACTGTTACAAAAAAACAGGATGGAATAAAGCCAACTGAGACAGTATAGTGAAATTGGCACAGAACATCACAGCAGGTCACCAGGACAACAGTAACAGGCAACATTGTATACCTCGTTGTCTTCACAATAGTTATTCTTCTACTAGGTACAGCAAAATCAAAGAAATACACATTATAGAACACATCAACACAGAGTATTGAATAGAGCAACACCGTTAATCAGGACAAAGCAAAACGGCGATAAAAATATCTGCCTTCAGAGATAGTAGAAGGAAACTCCTCCGACTTACTGTACCAAATATGGTCACCTCCTAAGAGATACCCAGATCCCTGGATCCCAATTGTTAACGGGGGGGGGGGGATGTGGTATGTTTGGTTCTAAGCCCGCGACCCGGTAGGCAGCAGGCTGCTTTCTGGTTGGCTCGGCGCCCCAAGTTCCAGCATGGCGCGGATCTCAGGAGACGCTCTTGCTTCTGGTTTCCCCACCCTGGGGTGGCCACGGCTTGCCAGACCACAGTCACTTTCCAGGGCGGCAGGCTGCTTACTGGTTGGCTCGGCACCCCAAGTTCCCAACACACCAAAATTCTACAAAAAGATAATAAGGACCACAGCTCCATGAACCCCAACAGAAGAAATCCACCAGAGAAGGCAAATAATTAGAGGAAGAGGAAAAAAAGGGAGCCAACAACAGGAAAATAACATGACAAGAATAAGTCAATATATATCAGTTACAACCATCAATGTTAATGGTCTCGATTTACCAATCAAAACACACAGACCGGCGAATGGATCAAGAAGCAAGATCCCAACAATATGCTGCATACAAGAAACACTTAATTCAAAAAGAAATTCATAGACTGAAAGGATAGAAAACAATACTCCATGCAATAGGAGCCCAGAAAAAAAACAGGGTTAGCTATTCTATTTGCAGACAAAATGAACTTGAAGCCAACACTGATTAAGAGAGATGAAGAAGGTCACTACATCCTCATAAAGGGAACAATCCAAGAGAAAGAGAAAAAAATCATAAATGTATATGTAACAAATACCAGTATACCCAACTATATAAAATAATTACTAACATACATGAAAAGTCAAATAAGCCCTAATACAATTGTACTGGGAGACCTCAACACCCCACAAATCAACTATAAAAAAATTAGTAATGAAATATTAGAACTAAATGAAACTTTTGAACAACTAGACACAGTAGATGTCTATAGAGTGTTCCACCACAACATCAGAATACACATTCTTCTCAGTTGCACATGGTACATTCTCCAAAATAGACCATATACTGGCTCATAGACCATGTTTAAATAAATGCAAAGGAACTGAAATTATTCCATCCATACTATCAGACCACAGTGCCATGAAATTGAAAATCCATGCCAAAGGAAACCTTAAGAACTTCATAAACACATGGAAATTAAATAGCACTCTACTCAACAACCAGTGGGTCACAGATGAAATTAAAGAAGATATTAGATGATTTATATAGCTGAATGATAATGACAATACAACATACTAGAATTTGTGGGACACAGTGAAAGTAGTCTTAAAAGGGAAATTTATAGCAATAAACACCCATATCAGGAAAACAGAGCAAGTACATATAAACAATTTAATGTTGATTCTTCAAACTTCTAGAAAAAGAAGAGCAAGCTAAACCAAAAGCTCGTACAATGGAGGAAATTACAAAGATCAGAGCAGAAATTAGCATACAGGAGACTAAAAATACAATACAAATAATCAGTGAATTTAAGAGTTGGTTCTTTGAAAGATTAAATAAAATTGATGAACCCTTAGCCAACCTTATCAAAAAAAGGAAAGAAAAGACTCAAATCCATGCAATTGGGGATGAAAAGGGTGAAATCACAACAGATCCTGCAGAAATCCCCAAAATCACCTATACCTATTTTGAAAACTTGTACTTTAATACAATGGAAAATACAGAAGAAATGGACAGATTCAAATACATATGAATTACTAAAGCTGAATCAAGAAGATAAAAACATCCTAAATAATCCAATATCAATCATATAATCAAAGATATAATTAAAAACCTATCAACAAAGAAAAGTCCTGATGGATTCACTGCTGAATTATGAAAGAAATTTAGAGAAGACCTTTAGAGAAGACCTAACGGCACTACTTCTCAAACTCTTCAATTAAATTGAAGGAGAAGCAATACTTCCAAATTCAGTTCTGGAAGCAAGCATTACCCTGATGCCAAAACCAGAGAAAGACCCAACTAAGAAAGCGAATTACATGCCAATTTCTCTAATGAACATTGATGCAAAAATCTTCAATAAGATACTGGCAAAGAGACTGCAGCAAAGTGTCAAGAAGATTGTACATCACGATCAGGTGGGATTCATCCCAGGGATGCAGGAATGGTTCAACATATATAAATCCATAAGTGTAATATACCACATTAAAAGAGCCAAGGACAAAAATCATATGATCATCTCAATAGATGCAGAAAAAACTTTTGAGAAAGTTCAGCATCCATTCATGTGATATTTTTATGCAATGAAGTACTACTAGGCCATAAAGAAGGATAAACTGGAGACTTATAGGTAAATAGCTACAACTTGAAACGATACTCATTACTGAAATAAATAAGACACACATGTGTAAACATCATATTGCTCTATTGGTATGAGAAGCTGAAAGAAGCAACATATGTATATGTATACATATACAGACACATATGTACACCTATACACATGTACACATATACATACATACATGTATACATATACATATATTAAAAAAGTAGTTAAGATAGCTATACTACTGATTTCTCTGAATTCACTGAAGAGAAAGATTTGTGCTGGTATTGTTTGGACAACTGAATGCAGATATCATGCTCTGGATGAACAATTTGGGGGTGATAATGCACAATGTATGTACCATTGTTGCCCTCAGATTGATGTGTTTTGAAATTTTGTTGTAGATTCTTTTCTTCTTTTTCTCCTTAAAATAAAATGGATTTGGGGGGGAAAAAGGTTCAGTGAGGTTAAGGGATGACAGGCAACAGAATCTAAGCTCTCTAACCTAGTACTCAGTACCCCTCTGCCATGCCACCATACCTACGACCCATCCAACTATGAACTGAAACCTATAGAAACTGTGAACCAAATAAATCTTTCTTCCTTCAACTCTGGGTGTCAACTATTTTGTCTCAGCTGTGAAAAAAGTAATTATAGAGCCACTTACAATGAATATATAATTACACATATACCTTACATCAAACACAAATTTCAAACAGATCAAACATTTAAATGTAAAAATTTAAACTACATTAATTTGAAAAATGGATAAATTTCTCTATAAGGAAAACCTAAATGTAATGAAAGGCTAAATGTGACTCAAAATCCAGATGTAATAAATTTGTATAAAGGGGACAGAACCTGAGTAATTTTTTAATGCAATTATTTCAACTTTCTATCTCAGGCCATTGCTTTTTGCAATGTTGATATATTATCAATTCTGAATATATTATTGGATTTGGCAAATTAACGTGGTAAGGATAATGAGATCCAGGCTCTTGTTTATAAAATAGAGAGCTACAAAAATGGAAAAAGCAAACAAATACTGCAGTGAGAACAAAATTGGAGAAGAAATATCACAGCATGTTTTCATATATAAATATACATATTTTTAGTTTTTTCCCATGCTACAGCCTAAAAAGCAACGATATTTGAGTGACAATAAGCACACCTGGAACACATATCTGAGTTGTTAACTAACATTTTCCATTAAGAAAGGCCAGTGCTCTCCAGAGGATTGACTGTCTTTATGACTGAGACAAAGAAAGTATAAGATGGGCCTGGGATACCTTATTATGTGAAAAAGGTTTTTTTACAGTGTACAAGAAATGATAAAGCCATGCCTAAAGGACTATCAGGCTAGTTTCAAGGGGCTCCCACAGACAAATCTGAGACAATTTGACCGCTAGAATAAATGATGAAAGCAAAAATTTTAATTCATGAAATAAAATATGAATCTACCTTAAAACACACACTTACACACTGTCTTTGTTACTTTTCATATTGCTAGGACAAAATACTATATTCGACACCCAAAGTTAAAGGAAGAAACATTCATTTCTACTCATAGTTTGTAGAGGTTTCAGCTCATAGTGGGCTGGCTCCAAGAAAGACTGGCATAGCAGAGGACAGAAATAGTCCATGGCAAGCGGGTAAGTGACAGCAAAGCAGCAGCAGCAAGCAACAGAAGAAACCGCCGCTTTTTCTTTTATACCATCTAGTATACGATATACCTGGGTGGTGCCAGCCACACCTGGGTGGGGCTTCAATTTCTCACCCTTCTAACCCTCCCAGTATCACACTCTTAATCCACATTTACACTCTAATCCAGTCACCTTCCACACCCTCCACCTAGGACTACAGGAAGCTTTGGGGGGACATCTAGATACAAGTCAGAACACTCATATATACACATGTATATAGAAGAAAGGAGGAAGAAGAGAGGAGGACCTTCCTTTCAATAGAAAGCCAACTCATAAAAGTAGAAGCAATAATTTGGCAGCCATTACAGTAGTAACTGATTCAGGCATGATTCATTCAAGTTTGTTAAAACTGGTATATGAGAGCTGGGTGTGGTGGTACACTCCTGTAATCACAGAGCTCGGGAGGCTGAGGCAGGAAGATCATTACAGTCTAGACAAGTCTGGACTACAAAATGGGAAAACAAGTATGTAGTGACCTTCTTTGTCTCTTTTGATCAGTCTTGGCTCAAAGTTCACTTGCCCACTGCTTTTTTTCCAGGTTCCTGTTGTATGACGTACTATATTCAATCCTTTGCCTTTCAGTCTATGAATTTCTTTTTCAGTAAAGTATGTTTCTTGTATGCAGCATATTGTTGGATTTTGTGTCTTGGTCCATTCTGTCAGTCTATTTCTTTTGATCAATGAATTGAGACAATTTACATTGATGGTTATAACTGATATGTATTGGCTTATACTTGTATATTATGTTCCTAAAGTCTGTTCTCTGTCTTTGTCTCTATGTAATTGTTTGCTTTGCTTGGTGGCTTGCTTCTATTGGTGTTCTTGGAATTGTGATCTTCATTATCTCTTTCTAAAATATCCTTCAGAACATTTTGTAGAGTTGTTTGGTGCTTATGAATTTCTTCAGTTGTTCTTTGTCATACAAGTATCTTATTTCTCCATTGATTGTGAAAGATACATTTTCCAGGGTACATCAATGTGGGTTGGGGTTTGTTTCCTTTTAGGACTTAAAATAGTGCACTACAAGCTCTCCTTGACTTAATGGTTTGTGTTTAGAAGTCTGCTGTGATTCTGTTGAGCTTTTCTTTATAGGTGATGTGTTTCTTTTCTCTAGCAGTCTTTAACAGCCTGTTCTTGTGTTGAATTTCTGGTATATTGATTATTACATGCTTTGGTGTAGCTTTTTTTGATTGTGGCTAATTGGAGTTCTGTATGCCTGACTTATTTGTGTGCAAAATTCTTTATGCTTGGGAAGTTTTCTGCCATTATTTCTATGAACAGGTTTTTTATGGTATATGTGGTAACTCTCACTTTCTCATTGATTCCAATCAATCTTACGTTGTTCTTCTTTGAATCATCTTGCAGCTGCTGAATTTTTTTCAAGACCAAATATTTGCATGAGGCTTGCATTCAAAACAGCCAGAGATAATATAGCTATTAAAATTTATAAATAAACATAAAAGGGTATAAATTCCCCAAGCCTTGTCTTCCTATGGCCCCAAGCCTTGTCTTCCTATGGCCAAGTGAACTTAGCACTGCAGAGTTGCTTTCCAGAGAGTCTCTCCTTCTTTGACTCTTCCTTCCTGTATCCCTGCTTCCTATAACATGTTTCACACTGCCTGCTTTTTAAAATTCACTGATAGTAACAATCTTGAGCTCTTAGACATTGATGCAACTTAACTTTAGTCAACAAAATATCTTATTCCAGGATATTGTCTTTAAAAACAAATAGCCTGTCTCCACGTAGCATTTTTAAAATACTGATTAATATAACATTAGATGGGTAGGGAAGCATATTCAGAAAGTATATGACACACATACTACACATAAAACACTTAGGACAGCACACCAAGGAATAAAATCAAGTCCTAATCTTCTGTTACTATAACATAACATTTATTTTAATTTATTTGAATAGTTCCCCAAAAATGTCCTTTTCTATCTTTTCTTTTCTAATGCTTTAAGCTTCTCTAGAAGATGCCTTAAAATTATAACATAGCACTATTAACACGGTGGTAAAACAAAAAAAGTAGAAGTTATCTTCTTTTTACACATATTCAGAAATAGTTGGCTTATTTTTCTCAAAAGGATCCTATATGTAATCTAGGAAATACAATTATAATATTATTAAATTCAAAGATTTCTCAAAAATGCTATGCCATTGACAAATCTCAAATAACACAGACTGATTTATATTAAAGGGATTTGCAGTATGTTATTTGCTTTAAATAACCATATGTATATAATAATCATATATATGTTAATAATCATATATATGATGTTAATAAATAATATCACCAAGTGAGAAGCTTTATTAAAAAGGCATAATTAGAATCAAAGTGCTGGCCTCTGTGATTAATATACTATAGCCACTGATGAAACTACAAATATAATGCCATCTGTCTATCTCATTCACATGACATTTCTTGCATCCACCTCAGCACAGCTTGTCAGTTGTGGGTTTTCAGTCAGGACATTTAAAGACCCTTAAAATGATGGATTTTACAAAGAAATCTTTTATAATTGGGCTGTACAGTCTCAAATTATTCCATGGTATATTAAATGGGGGAATTTTTAAAAAGGAAAACCACATAATATATTGTATAGTAGAACCATATATTGCTATATTACATTGCTATTTTGAACTCTGTATCACATTGTTGTATTTTAAAGGAACCTGTTTAAAAATGGACTTTATTCTAAATCTAACAAACAGAGTGGGATACAAACTATTAAAATTTCCTGAAATAGCTCTATTAGCTACCTAATAGTATACACCAGAAAGAATAATTATCCTGTTAGTTTTCTGACAAAAAAATGAGATTTTCATAGGTCATATATATTTAAAAATCATCCTCTTCTCTTCACGCTAATATATAATGATATACTAGGCTCCCAGAAAATTCATAAGCACACTCAGGAAGATCCTTTCTTGTTTCTTCTAAGGCTTCCACTTTATTAAATTATTAACAGTAATTTTTAAAAAGAACCTAGACTCACAGATATTGTGAAATTATCGGAGGTTTTATAAAAAGTGGGTATGTTTAATATTTTATTTATACTATAATTTCAAAAATTTTTTAAAGTCAGAATTTAATTTTTTTAAATTAAACCAGATGCCTTCCCCTTTTCTTTCCCCAAATATATAAGAGAGGACCTTGGAGGTGGAATATCAATCATAACCATTAAAAAGTGTTAAGTCATTCATCAAATGTCCTATTTTAGTAATGACACTGCATGTGCTTTTGCCCCTTTAAGAACCTTAAAAATACCCAGTTAGAAAATGCATAGATTTCACCTAGACAAGTACAGTGCTGTTAGAATCATTCACATCAAACACATCATCAGTGATTTTCCAGATAAAATGCCAACAATGTAGCTAATATTTTCAGTTAAACAATGCTTTTAGTAGTGCTTTAAGAGCTAAAATGAATATCTAAAACTTCTTTCAAATCCATAAGGCCATTAGTAGACTATCACATTTGTCAACAATTTAATTAAATATTTTAAAGTCATCTCAAAGTCACATAGTAGTAGATTTTTTTGTTTGCAAAGCATCACACTTGTTATTGATATGCTATATAACAGATAATACATTCAAAATTTTTCTTTGTTTATTAACAAGCCCTTGTAATTAACTTGCTTTTAAATCATAAGTATGATACTATTTTAATTTCCCTCACATTCTCTACCCTATCATTTGAAATCACATTAAGCTGACTCTTAGAAGGCCACCTGGTGTAATACTATGACATTGAAGCGAGCTGTTCTGGTGTGCAGGAAATACTGACAGTCTTCTATGCTAAAATCTATTTCTCTAACTGATGACAGAACTAGGGGAAATTAATTTTTGCTATTCATAAATACCTGACAGGTTTAATGTAAATGTTTTGAAAAAGACCTCAGCATATGCTGCACATACATTATATATGCAGCACTGCACTGGAATATTGTATTTGAAACCCATTCAATTTCTAGATCACTACTGCTGAAACTGTTGAAATTTCTCAAATTACTCACAGATTGCAATTTTCCCCATATACATGTAAATAACAACAGAAGTCCCCATGAAACCTTTCAGTCTCTGAAAAAATCAGCAATTTGACAGTTAGGACAAATTTCTTTGATAGGAATACTGCAAAAATGCAGGTAATCCTGACGAGTCTGCAGCGCTTGCCCACCCCTTCCTGTGGTCAGAGCAGAAGGATGTATCCCAAGAAGCCTGTGCAGGTTTTTTTAAGGTCTGGGAGGGTTGCTACAGAACAGCTGTCACCTCAGCAACAATGCCAGACATGATAAATGAGTGGAGATTTCTTCTTCAAGGAAAACATATAATCAATCATTCCTTAGGAAATCCTACACAGTCTTAGAAGTACACACCAATACATTCATTGAAGTGCATGTCTTTCAATAAAGCCCCTATACAGATTTGACCCACTTTTGCAGTAGATGTAATCCTGAAGAATCTGTGTAACCACATGGGAACTTTTTCATTTAATAAATTCTATGATGAAAGCATTTGCAATGTAATCATTTTAACTCTTCCAATTTTTAAATTTTACATTCATTTTCAAGTTTAAATATCAACAGAAATAGCAACTATAGTGGATTGAAACACATCAAACAGGTTAAAAATCTGTGAGTTCACAATGATAATAAAAACAAGACAAAACAGAAAACAAACCAAAAAACCTAGTTGATCACTGGAGTATGCCAGGGAATCAATTCATTATTCTGAAAACAGGAAGATAGAATGAAATCAAAGATTTAGTCTGACTTTTCTGTATGAACTATAACTCAGGTTATTGATAAGAAAGTTTTCTCTTTATAGAGGTACTCTGGCTAATCAATGAAGATAAATGCATTTGGATGTCACCACTTTGCAAACTCCTAATGAAATAAAGGCTACTAACATCATGAAACGGAGACAACATGCTATACTGAAATGAAAATGCTGGCTATCATCAGTGGAATACTCTTGCCAAAAGTAGAAAATGAAGCTGAATCAGATCAAGCTTTTTGAGTTAACTGCTAGGCTACAGAAGAAAAATGCATTGGCAACACTGACAACAAAGATGCTAAAGATGGACATGGAATGAGCAAATCTTGCAGTGAGAAACAGGATGAAGGACCTACTTTCACAAATAAGAAGCAAATGAGAAGGGAAAACAGAGGAAACCAGAGGTATAACAAAACAAATGTAGTATATTCAGATGTGATTCAAACAAACTGACCAAAAAAATGTTATGACACATTAGAAAAATTCTAACAGTGATTAAATATTTGATGATTTAAAGAAATTATTGGTAATTTTTAAGGTATAATATTGGTGTTGTGCTAACAAGTTTTTCTCCTCTAAAGTGTCTTTTAAAATACATACTGAGCCAACAGTGAAAGGATAAGAATCTTCTTAAGGGGGGAAAAATAGTATCTCAGGAAAAATGAGGAAAAAGAAAAAGGAAGGGAAAAGAAAAAATATCTAAAATTATATAAACACATTTAGGATAGCTAAGATGATTGTGATATAAATTCTATAACTTTTTGGAACAAAATAGTTAACATTCATAGGATTGGCACAATTGTGCATATTATTGTATGGTAATCTGAGGAACTCTTGAACATCATTATGTAAAATAACAACCCTAGTTATGCTCATACCACCTTGATTTAAAGGCCTATATTGTCAGTGTTCCAGGCTCTTTAATACTGTTATTTGTCTTTTTTGTTTTGTGTTTTTCTAGGAATTTGTTTTATTTTGTTTGGTTTTGTTTTTCCCTCTAATACAGAAAGGATAAGTATACATGTAGAGACTCATGTGTGCGTAGAACTTCACCTAAACAGTTTATGAGAATCAGTTATATAACGCACAATGAAATGAACAACTACTTTGAAGAAAAAGAGACCTTAAGGTACCCACTGCTGATTCCGTAGTGTCATGATATGAAATCCAGCAATACTATTATTCTTTGTTCAGAGTGACTTTAGTCCATTTTGCATTGTTTAAATTCAACATATATGAAGGTATGGACAGCTATTTTGAAGAGAATGAGAGACATTATGGCAGCCATTGTTGACTTCCCTATTGTCTGGTTTTGAAGACCTAAAATGCCTTCATCAACCTGTTCTGATCAGCTTAATACTATTTTGTTTTGCATGAATTCATTGTGTGTGAAGATATGGACAACTATTTAGAAGAAAACCAGAGAAAACACAGAAGATCTCCTGTTGTCCTGCTTTGAAATTTGTGTCTCTTAAATTGTTTTCTTCTGATCTGTTTTGTTCTGTTTCTTTATGTTTAATTTTACCCTCTTTAAAATAAAATTAAAAATAAAATAAAATACATACTGAAATTATGTACAGACAAAAATGGCAGGATATCTATGATTCATTTAGAAATGATTCATTTAGTTGGAGGAGGAGCAGTGGGTGGAGAGATAAAAAGAGATTGGCCAACTGTTGATAACTGGGGAAGAGGTAGATATACATGGGTACAATTTATTATACATTGCATTCTCTAATATCTGTATATTTTTGAAATGTTTTATCACAAAAAATGACACATAAAATAAGACCTAAGGAAAAAAGAACTAGGAAAATGCTGGGGTATTTTGTTAAATTCTAAAATTCATTGCATGAGTCCTAATAAATTTGGAAAAAACATTTGTAGTAAGAGGGGAACAACTACAAAAAGTGTTTGTCTGTAATGGTCAACAAGAAAGCAGAAGACAATTTAACGGAAGAGGTAGAATTTTCACAAATAATCTCTAAGTCTCTTTCCACTAAAACTTTTTTTTATAATCTACAGTTTTAAAAGAACCCTAAGGGTTGAATTAGATAAAGATACAGTTAAAAGAACTCTAAGGGTTGAATAGATAAAGCATAATTTTTAGGACAATGATACTATTCTATATGATACTATAATGATGAATGCATGATATTTAACTGTATATCAAATCCCATAAAATGTACAATATAAAAAGTGAACCCTATCATAAACTACAGACATTTAGTGATGATGTGCCAAGGTGGGTTCATTGATTATATAATAAATGAAACAAACATTGAATAATGTCAATACTAGGGGGGGACTGTGCACATGTAAGTGAAGGGACAAATGAGAACACCTTGTACCTTGTTCTCAATTTTGTTACAAACCTAAAATTGCTCTAAAAATCATTTTAAAAGAAAAAGAACTACAAAATACCCATGAAATGCTATTTCTTAAAGCTCTGATTATACCTGAGCATAATCTTAAGACATTTTAAGGCATAAAAAAAGATTTGGGGTGGTTTCCTAGGGAAAAGAGGAAATGATGGTTAGCGGGTATGAGGTTTCTTTACAAGTGATTGAAATGTTCTAGAATTGGTCATAGTAGTGTTCTAAAATGATTACATAACCTGGTGAGTACACTGAAAACCACTGAGCAATACTCTTTAAATTAGTGAACTGGATAGCTTGTGAATTATACCTTAATGAAGTTCTTTTTTTTTAAGGTGGTGATTTCTGTGATGATTACTTTTATGTGTTAACTTTACTGGGCTAAGGAATGCCCAGATAGCAGGTCAAGCATTATTAGATGTGTCTGGGAGGGTGTTTCTAGAAGAGTTTATCATTTAAATTGATGCAGTAAGGAAAGTAGATGTACCTTACCATTGTGACTGGGTTTCACCCAATCCCAATTACTCTTTTCAACAAATATGTAAAGATGCTACATGTAAATATGTAAATAAATAAAGATGTAAATAAAGATGTGAATATGTAAATAAATAAAGATGTAAATATGTAAAGATGTACAGATGCTACAGAGGTAAAGAAGGTAGACTCAGCACCCCTATGGGGCTTCCAACCTAACTGGTAAAGTAGGCTTCCAACCTAACCCGTAAAGTAACATCTAGTATGGACATTATTCAATGTTTGTTTCATTTATTATATAATTACATATATATATGTAATTACATAAATATATATATATATATTTACATTAAAGCCTTAAAAGAGTCAGCACAAAATGGGTGTTAGTGAGAAATGAGAACACATGAGGAAAAAATCTCAAAACAGTGAGTTTGAATTGACCTTTGCAATTATTGTGGATTTTATTTTATTTTAAAGAGAATAAAACCAAGCAAAATTAAAACAGGATAAAGCCAATCAAAACAAAACAGTGAAAGTAATACAGAACTTCAAAACAAGATAACAGGAAATCAACAGTGGCTACCATAATGCCTCTTGTAACCTTCAAAATTGCTACCCATTCCATCAGACATAATAAAATCAAACAAAACAGAACAGAATAAAACCAATCAAAGCAAAACATTGAATAAAACAAAACAATAAAACAGAGCCAAACAAAACAGTAAGAACAATACTGGATTTCAAAAACAAGACAGAAGAAAATCTCCCATAGTTGCTATATCGCATACTGTTATCCTCTAAAGAGATGCCCAGACTACCAGCTTTAGGCCTGCAAAGCCAATCAAACAATACAAGCATTAAGTTGATTTTTGTACTTCAGTTGCTATCAACTCATTCTGTGCTCCTCTGAATCAGCTGGTTGCCTGGGAGGTTGGAAGTGGGTTTGGTTCTCCCTGTCTCCCAGTCCATGTGCTGGCTGGCTCACAGGAAAGGTGAATTGGCTTTCTGCTTTTCTTCCCAGCCCATGGCTGCCAGTGGCTTATGAGAAGGGTATTTCTTGTTTCTCCTACCAATCTACAGTTAGCACTGGCTCACAGGAAGTGCAAACTGGCTTCTGTTTCTCCTCCTGGCCCATGGCTGCCGCTGGCTCACAGGAAGGGTGTTCTAGCCCACAGTTACTGCTGCTTCATGGCAAGGGAAAATTGGCTTCCTGTTTCTTCTCCTCCTGGTCCATGGTTGCCATGCGGATTTAGGCAACCATGTAAGTCTGATGCAAGTTGTTCTGAGTTACTAAGAAGTTATATTTTAAAATTCAATTTTATATCAGCTATCCTGGCTTATCTGATTTCTAAAGTCCCCTACCTCTACATTTTTTTTGCAAAGGTATTTTCCATTGAGTAGATGATGAATTTAAAGTTTAAAACACCAATCTGATAACTCATCACTTTCCTGCCATAAATAGTTCACTTCTTACATTATAAATTGGTATGGGTTCAAATAATATAATGCAAGAAAAGCATAACCCTCAGAGTCTGCCACAATCTTTTTTAGTATCCATATCACTACGCCCCTTCATTAATGTACCTGACTGATATTTGGGACTCTATTAAAAGCTTAATAAAGGAGTACCATAAACTTGTGTTTTTTTTAAATTTATGGAATATACACATATCCTTCTAGTCAATACATATCTTCCAATTCTATCCACATTTCAAGTTATCTCTACCAACAGTATAAGAATATCTGCATGCAGGTAACAGTTTCTTTCATTTGTACCAGAGATACCATGTGCTGGCTATCTTTGAGGAAATGCAGAGTTCAAATGGCTTCTCATACTTTTTCTCCCCAGAAGTTAGAACGAAGTGTTGTATAAGAATCTCCTTCAACTTTACTCCTTACTGATATTGTGCACTTGCAGGGTAAAAATGCCCTGCAGTATTCACTCCAGCTTTTGAGACTATGCATTTTTTTCTATTCTATTTTTCTCCTCTCTTCAGATATTTTCAGTTTGAAATACAGATTTCAGATTGTCATTAGAACTAACCTTAACCAAAGTGACACCAACAAAATGCAACCAGATACTAAGGAATGTTCACTGTATATTGCTTGGTGAGGAAGATAAGGGAGAAGGAAAGGAGGAAGGGATGCAGAGAAAAGACAAGGAAGAGAAAAAGGAAGGAGGAGGAATAGGAGAAGAGAAAAAAAAGGAGAGAAAATTTAAAAGAAAGCCACGGTAGTAACATCTCTTTGGATAGAAATGTTTTCCTGTTTTAGTGCTGTTTATTTGTTTGTTTATTTCAGTGCTAGAGATTGAATTCAGGGCTTCACATATGTTGGGCAAGTGCTGAACTGCTGCAGACTTTTATGCAGAGAGATGGGACACCAAGACCTTTTTCCCAGGAATCAGCTTTATTTATGCCGGCACTGACTCAAAGGATTTGTATCCAAAGGCTAAGTGCCAACTGTGGCATAGTTGCACCCTTTTATACAATTTTTGTGTCTTTGTCCCCCTTATATGGGCATACACTAATATCCCACAGTCTGGATAGGTATGATTTCTGTTACTGAGTTACATCAGAAGTACACTCAAGTACACAAAAGCTGGTATCACTACACTGTAAAAAGTTCCCAACCCAAGTCTGGGAACCAACACCATGTGTGGGCCACCTCCGGACTGGAACAGACAGACCCCAGCTTCTCCCTATGCGTCAGCACCACTCACAGGCTTGGGGTAGAGAGAAGAAGGCCACACCAGGAAGCAAGCCCAGTCTGGGAACCTGCACTGGGCACCAGCCGCTGCCAGACTTGAACAGACAGACCCCAGCCCCTTCTGTTCGCGGGTTGGCAAACAAGAAGTACCAACCAACCCCACCCTCCTCGCCATAAGTGACCAGCTTATCCAGAGAAACACATCCAAATGCAATTGGATGCCTGTGGTGCTTTGGTGTTTCACTGACTTTGCAGGTCTAGGGCCAGTGGTCTGATCATAGGTTCAGAGGACAGTGGTACCCAGCGTGGCATCTAGGGGGGATCGCCTTCTGAGGGTTGCAGCCATTGTTAATTCCCTATGGTCTTGTTTTGGAAGTCCTATATCATCTCCATTGTTTTGTTAGGTTGGGTTTTATTTTCTTTCATTTTGTTTCATTAAGTCAAATCCAATGGCAGGAGCAGCTATTTCAAAGATAGCAAGAAATATTATGGTAGCAATTTTGGATTTACTATTGGCTTGTTTTGAAGTCCTTTATTGTGCTGTTTTGTTTTTATTGTTTCTATTCTATTCTGTTGTTTGATTTTTACCATGTTTGAAGTTATCTGTAGCTATTTTGAAGACATCAAGGGTAACTATTGTTGATTTTATAACGCTTTGAAGTCCTGTATCTATTACAGTATTTTGATTGGTTTTATTCTGTTTTATCCCGTTCAAAATAAAAAAAAAATTTAAAAAGTTCCCACTCCAAGTCAGGAGGCACCCTACCACACTACCACTGAGATATATCCCCAGCCTTGTTTTCATCCTTAATAAAATAATATCTTGAAGTTTCCAAGACTGGTAAGGAAGAAAAAAATTCTAAATATGAAATGGGAGGACTGGGGAAAACCATGATACAATTATGAAGATTGTATTACCCCTGAATTGTATCATCTCATTGTAGTTTTAAAATATGAACCTGAGCTCTTCTATATCCTTCCCATCAAGAGGTAAATACTAAGTGTCCATCCTTCAAATCTGAACACAGTTCTGACTGCTTCAACCAACAGAGGTCAGTGGAAGTAATGCTCTGTGGAAGTAAACTTCGAAGGCTAGATCAGAAAGGGTCATAGACTTCTGCCTGACTATCTTGGAATGCTTGCTTTCCAAACCCCCGCTCAGAACCCAGAAAACCATGCAAGAAGCCTGGGACACACAGAGAGGCCATACGTAGGTGCTCCAGTCTGGTCCCAATCAAGCAACTTTTAGGTGATCTCAGTTCAGGCACAGAGATGGGAAGAAAAAACCATCTTAGAAGGAAATCCTCCAGCCCATCACTCAAGTTTTTTACCACCTGAAACCCGAGATATCACATAACAGAGAAGGGTCACCCTCACTGTGTTCTTTCCAAATTCTTGATTTAAAGAATCTATGACCAAAATTAAATTGTTGTGGTTTTACGCCACTAAGGTAGCTATGTCTTTTAAAAATTAATGGAGCAAAGATAACCAGAACCAATTTCATTCCCAGAAGGGTGGTACTTTTGTGGCAATATTCAAAACACACAGTACTGGTTTCACAACAGAACTCAGAAAGTTAACACTCAGGGTTCATACTGAGACTATAGCACAAAGGATGTTACTGGAACCTGGAAGAAAGAGTATCCTGGTGTGTGGCTTAAAATTTGGCAATACTTTGGTACTTAGGCAGTAGAATCAAAAGTAAGAAATGTAGTCAATAAATTTATGATCCTGCTAAGGAAATCTCAAGAAAGAACACTGGACATGCTCTCTGATTTCTTCATGCTGCATATGATAAGTGTGAGAGGAGAAAAATGAACTAGAAAATAAGCTGTTCATTTTTAAGCAAAATGTAGAGGAAATATAAAGTTTCCAGGATGTGCCAGGTTGAAAAACTGTTTCTCATTTTTAGACTCTTTCTGACAGGAAATACTTCTCAAATTAAGACATGCCATCAAGTAAAGATTAAATCCGAGGTGCTGTCAAGAAAGCATCTCAGAGTAAAAGCATCTCACAGTGTGACTGTAAAATCCTTTAAGAATTCAGAATGACTGAAGAATGCATCATAAACATTTTCAGACAGACAAAACCTCCTAATGGTCTTAAAGTTGAGCCTAGACCTTCTCTGATAGAAAATAGGCTTCTAACTATCTAAGGGACTAGTCACACAGCCACCTCATAGGAAACTAAATGGAGAGGGTGTATTAGTGGTGTGGTTTTTGTCTAATACTACAGATTATAACAATACGGTAAACTACAAATGTTTGTGCTTGCTTCACCAATGCATATACTAAAACCTACAAACATTTTTAAAGGAACTGTATTAGTTTAGATTGAAAGGGACAGGGTATAAAATGCAAAAAAGTTGCACAATGGCATGAATGTACTGACCACGTAAGGTCATTGTAGAAAATGAGACATAAAGTGTGAGACGTTTTCAACAGTACTTGCCACAGGGAGAGCACTCAATAAATGCAGATCCATATGGTTTACCACAATGTACATTCATCTGCATTATATCACTTGCAATTTGAGTCTCAATTATATCTGGAATAAGGAGACATTATTATTCTAGTGGTACATGCTGAAGACACAAGTTTAGAGATATTGGGTATATAATCCAAAAACATATAGCTAATAACTAATAAAATAGACTTTAAATTTATAATCGCTAATTCCAGTGCTCTTCCTGTTGTGCTATATTGCAGTTGAAATAAGAAGAGAAAAGTATCATGACCATCACTTAACAGGTAAAGTAATTGCTTCTAGACCAGGGATTTAGCTCAGTGGCTTATGTGCCTGCCTGGCAAGCCTGAGGTTGTGAGTTCAATCCCTGGTTCAAAAAGAAAAGAAAAAGAAATAAAAAAAAAAAATGCTTTTTCTAAAACCTAAGCAAAGCCAAGTATGGCAGTGTATGCTTGTAGTCTTAGCTACTTGGGAGGCTGAGGCAGAATGACAAATTGAGTACAAGAACTAGGGATCAAGATCCTATATTTGGGAAAAAAAAATAGTAAGAGCATGCCTGTAATCCTAGCACCTGGGAGGCTTAGGCAGTAGAATTGCTGTGAGTTCAAGACCAACCTGGGCTACACAGTGAGTTCAAGCACAGTCCGAACTATGTAATGAGACCTTGTCTCAAAAAAATAGTAAACGTAAAGCCTAAGTAACTTATGTATGATGATATAAACAGTTAATGGCAGAGTGCTGATGCATGGAAGTGTTGTATAATAGTTAAAAATGATCTAGTTTCCTCATGTACAAAATGAAAACAGTATCGCTCCCCCACTGGATTATTGGAGCCACATGAGATAACACCCATTCTAAGCACAGTACTTAGCACTAAGTATATATTCAGCAAATGTATATCTTCTATACCTGATATCAAAGTTGTGATTATTTTCATTTCTGAAGTACGTGTAATGGAAGTCACTCAAGGTTTATATTTAATTATCTTTATGGAATTATTTATTAACTTTCTGTTATGGATAAAGTAAGGCATCTGTAGGTAGAAGGAGAAGTCCTTAATAAAAATGAACATAAAGTGTTTTCATTCATTAGATGGTCTTTTAATTCAGTGGAGGAGAAAATCATTGAAAATTATGCAAGTTCAAAATTGTTAACTGGCAATTTGCTTTGAAAAAATTGTTTTGGAAATAGGAACCTTTAAATGATACATACAATACTGTACAAACACAAAAATCTGCTTCAAAATGCATGCCAAAGGGAGTTTGTATCTGAGCTTATTTACAAATACACATGTGGGGGCGATCTGAGGCTCAGTTCCCATCAGAAGGAAGCTATCTATTTCACAATGAGTCTGGAACAGTTTTAACAAATCCAAGATCCACAATCCCAACAATTTCAACTTTGCTAGCTCTGTTATACTAAATCGTCTCATAGTGCTTTCAATAGCTTTAAAAGTTTATTCATTCTAAAGGTTCAATAGTTAAAAAATTAATTCCTTATCACTTGCATTGTATTTGACCCTAAAACAGCTAAATAAAGTGGTAGTACCTATTTTATTTCACATACAGAATTACAGAATAAGAATAGATAAGAAGGAAAAAACACATCACATGAGATGTATATACTGGGTTACCTTTTCCCCCAAAGCAGGAGACTATCTTCCCTTTTAGTATTCAACCTTTAATACTTCAGAATTGTCTCTTTAGCATGATATGTTCTAAGACATCCTTCCCACTCACGTTTGTCATGCACATGCACTCATTTGCTTTTACTGGGTATGTCTCCCTAGCTAAGCGCCACCCATTAGAAATATACATCTGAGTCAGATAGGTAAGGACATTTGTACTTTAGAGAATGTAAAATATCACTTACCTTCGTGTCCCCCAGGTTTGAGTGGAAAAGTAGCTTTTCCACATCTCTTTGATTATTTAAAACCCATTTGTAAAAGGCAGTAGTAAAGTAGATGATTTTTGAGGTTTGTATAGGGCAATTAGAGTAAATAATTTAATCAAGTTCACTAATTTTTCAAAAGACTGTGATTTCAAAAATTCATAGTAAATTCATGCTTTATACTGTCACACTGGTTTATTTCTCCTACTTTCACAGCAGCTGTTTTTGAAGTAACCAAAAAACATTATGTGTTTTATTTTCAAAATGTAGCACTGCATAGTTTACATAAAACATCTCTTGAAGATGTTCAGAAACCAAGCAAGTCAGTGACATACAAGGAAGAGTGCACACAGTTTGCCACGTGCCAGGCCTGGTACACATAATGGCCCCAGGGCTGTTGATCAGCCTCCATGACCAGAGAGATCAGAGCCCACGTACATATTTTGTTCTAACAACAAGAAAAATGAAACAAAACAAAACAGCATTAAAGTTTCTTTTTTTAAGTGTTTCCCTTTTCCTTTTCTGTGTTCCTTCACTGCCTCTCTTCTAAATCAAGTAGCAGAGGAAGACCTATACAGCTTTCCCAGTTTTCCCACTCTTATCTTTAAGCCTCACGGAACAGTAGCTGGCACTGGCACCAAAATGATAGGTAATATGTCAACTGAAAAGGAAAACTACATGGTTACCCCAAGAAAAGGAAAAGAAAAAAATGCAAATGTATGGAAATGACATATTGAAATATCATGGTGTGAAACCTTGTTCACTTTGGGAAACTAATTAAATGGTTAAATGTCAAACAAGACCTCGTATTATTCATGTTAGGGAAATTTCAACTCAGAAATGGGTGTGATAGCACTCTCACCTAATTGTTGATGATCTTGTTAACTAAATTGTTCTCACATAGTAGCATTAAGACCTTAAGAGTTGAAAGGTATGTATGGCTGTCAGAAAGACCTGAAACTTACAATACTGCAGTTTTCCACTTTGTTTACAGCTTTCAATACTTTCAGATTATGTAAAGATTCCAGAAAGGATGGTCAGTCTTCACTATTGGCCTCAACATGAGATGAAGAGCACCGCTCCCTGTTGGGATAGTTATAGAGGACTCAGAGTTCTGTGCAAAACAGAAAACCATCTTTCAGTGACCAAAGTCTGCTGAACAAATTAGTGATGAAAAATTATTGTTATAACTTACCTAACTTTTTACTTCACTAATTGTTAAGTTGCTCAGAAAGTATATTAATCAACACTGGAAATGTCGCCCGTAAAGAGATTGTTTCCAGATACAACGCATCCTCTCTGAGGTATTATCTTTACTCAAAAAAAATTTTTTGAGAATCTGGTTTCCATAGCAATAGCTTTTTTGATTACTCAAAGAACATGGTTATTTTTTATATTTATTGTTTTAAAGTAACTCAATCAGAAACTCAATAAATGCATGTTTATGATATAATAATCATTTAATTCTCAAAATGATGATTCAAAGCCCTTCAAGACTACAAGAAGCTTTCTTATGTGTAAACATTACACTATATTTAAAATAATTTTATGTTGTGTTCAAAAAAGTTTATAGTACTTTTCCTGAAAGACAGTATAATTAAAATTAAACATACAGAGTTTTTGCAAACATTCAAAGATAAAAAGTTAATAGTGTATCTTTTTAGCTATGCCAAATTTAGCTCTTTTGATATTTACAGAGACAATCCTATTGAACTAAATTTTTTAACCTTTGGAAAAAAAAAAAGGTTTCCCTTGGTTATATGCATTAAACATTAAAGCCAAATCTCTCTCTCACCCATGTCCTCTATCCCCTGAACCACACCTTCTGGCTAAGACCCAAGCGTAGATCAAAAGAAACCAACAAAAAGTGGAAATGTGTGCTAAAAATAATTCAATGGCATCGTTCCCCTCTGTCCTAATGCTGTGGCATTTACTTCATTAAGTGTTTCTAAAAAACTCCCAGTGGGAAAGGTACTTAATTTATTTACTTCATGAGTCTAATAAGAACTGTAAAAGAAATTTTAAGTAAATCAGCACGGTTTGGAGCAGGATTACTGGAACATTTGGCATTTCATACAAGGCCCTCTTTTTCACCCATCAGAAGCAAAGAAATATTTTTGTTTGACTTTGAGCATGTTATTTCCTGAGAGAGTCTTGGTAATAGCCAGAAGTTCTCAGAACAAAAAGTAGCAAAGGAAAAAGAAAATTGCTTATCTGTGACTCTTGTCTTTTAGACTATTGTTCTTTCTAATAAATAGAAGCTACTGCTTTGTGCTTTCACCATGTCATTAATCACACCAATGTTCTAATGTGCCTAGACTACAAATAGGTAAAGGGCCTAAAAACCCAAGTAGACACAGGCTACAGCTGGAATCTCTAAGTCATTGCTTCACAGAGTACTTGGACAAAGAAGAAAATAGCTAACAACTCCTAACTAAGTCTCCATCTGAACTAGTTATCTACTATACATTTTAACACACACTGTAGTTTTAAATTCCAGATTTCTAAAACCAGAATAACCATCCTTCTTCACAAACCTGTTCCCCCTCTCCAACCACTAACTCATTCATTGATGTCATTATTACCCTGACTTTTCAAGGTCACATCTTTGCTTCATGTAACACAGTAGGTCCTTCAAATTCAGATTTTCCTAGAGCTGAGGTTAGAGACAGGGGAACTGATTTGTCTAATCCTTTCATCAGTGAACTCTCCTAATTCTATGTGCTCTAGGACATACCACTAAAGTTGTAGGTCTCACTCACCAGAGCCTGAAGATTTGCCTTTGTCATATTCTGAAGTACCCTTATACCTAAATCCAAGGTTCCTTGTGACTCCTCCCAAGTATCCCCAAAAACCCATACTAGTAACTCCCAAAAAAACTTTTCAGACACAAAGCCAGCATCTGAAAAACCAATGTGGAAGTAAATCAAGTCTCCTATTTATGGAAACCACAAAAAAGGCCCGATTGACTTGTAGGTGTTTATAGATTGTATTACGATGTTAACCCTATGAACTACTGCTTTTTCTTGCCACTCCCTTCTCCAACACTTTGGATTTGTATAAAGATTAAAACATAAAATTATATCAGGTCAATTTTTTGCACTTGAGTGAAACAAATAACTGAGTGGTGTAAATAAGACTGCAACTTCCCAGTGTTCAAGCCACAAAACAAACAGTTCTCTCCCTTGTGAATATTCTAAGCTGTCCCTTGTCCTATGCCATAAGTCAGAGCAACTCTAACCTTTATTTATGGTTATCTAACATATTCACTCAGAGTATAGTTAATTATCTTAAAATATTCAGGGACGATCTGGAAGTTTTCTAGGCATGAATATCATTGCTATAGCAATAACTCTTGCATGTAATTGACCTTGCACTTAATCTGTCAGAAGTTTCTCCTAGTAATATAGTCATTCAAACCTACTTACTGAGCTTCTACCATATGGCAGGCCCAAGACTAGGAGACAGAAATAGAGCAGTGAATAAAACAGCAAAGGTCTTTGCTTTCATGGCATTTACATTCTCATTAGTTCTTCTTTTGCCTTTTTTACTATCTCGGCATCTTTTACTTTGAAAGTTCATTTCCTTGTTTAATATGCATAGCACTTTCTCTTTTGCCTTTCAACTTAGTATTAACTAGTGGCCATAAACAAATGCTCATGAGCTTTCAGAGTAGGGCAGCGCTGGGCCCAGCCCTTAGAAGAGACATTGGACACAACCAGACACTCCAGGTCATTCATGGCCTTCTCTCATAGAAATGCTTCATTCCACCCAGCCCCCTCTCTATCAGCCTCATATCAGTCAATGTCTGATCGAAGATATTTTTGGTACATTACCTGGCACAAACTTTAAGTAAATTTTATCTTACTCCTAAACAAATTTTCCCTTCTTGGATACAAGCCCTATCCCTTGACAAATAATTCAGATACTTTGTTTCTAGTGTAATTTCCTTGTTGGCCTCTACATAATCATTAACCCTCTGGTTTCTCTGAGCACTGAGGGACTTATTAACATTTTCTGTTTTGAAAATTGGAGGAACTATCTGCCCCAGCTTTTATGGTATTCTGTTCTAAACTGTCAGAATAAGTCAGGGTCTATAGGATCAGGAGGCGTATTTTCAAATGCTCCTGCCCATAGAGAGAGAGAAGAGCAAGTAACAGGCCTGTGACTAGAGGGTGGCTGTGTTTGGAACTGACCTATAGCCTCAAAAAGAGCTCCCTTAAATGTCCATCAAGAACTTAAAACTAATCTTCTTCAGTCCCATAGTCCAAATACTGAGAGAGCTTATGATATTAAAGCATCCACAAAGCAGGAAAATAAAAATTTTAAAATAATTAAGAATAGAGATAAGATGTATTGGATGTCTTCCCCCAATTGGAAGTATGTTTGGCTCTGACCTACTGGCAAGCTGAAAGTGTAGTGTTTTGTTCATCAGTTTGATAACAGTTTTTGAGTTGGTACCATGTACAGGTGATACTTCAAGGCTTCAGTCCCCTTCTTCTCTGGCCCACGTCTCATTCTGCATGAAGAAGTCAGGGACTTAAAAATGGAGTCAGCTGGCTGTCTATAATGAGCCATACAGAAGATCTTCCTGAGAATGTGCCTCCCTCTTGCTGGCATGGAAATTACGATCAGTGGTCAGCACCAACCACGAAAATAAACACCAACATTATCAAAGCTCTAATCAGAAAGCCATCATCTTAGTTCCATAAAAATGCAAGAACAACACTAATACCAAATGCTATTAAACAGATTATTTTTTAAAATTAATTTTTGTTTCTGTTTTCCTAAATTAGCTACAGGCACAAACATGAAGAACAGTATGTATCACATCATTCCAAACCTCTCAGGAGCTCCTAGGAATACTGATATTTCATTTCTTTTTGTTTACATTTAAGGGAAAAAGCCAATTAAAATATAAAACAACAATTTAATTTTAAACAACTGTAATAACAAAGCCCATTTAAAGTTTGCTACATAGCCTGTCTTTCAAAATTTTATGTAGACATACATTTAGGTAGGAATAGTTTTAAATTATCTTTAATAAGTTGGCCTTCTAATATAGAAAAACTACTAGCTTCACTTTATTATATATACTTCGGACACATCATATCCCAGGAACTGAGATCCAGCGAAAAGGTTGGAGACACTTGACAGCCTAGCAATAATGAAAGGGTAGAAAAAATGTTCTTTAAATTTAGGTACGTGGAGGTCAGAAGAAGAGGTATACTGTCAAAATGAGATAAACGAAAGTATAATTTTGTGCCATGTTTAAAATGCAGCCATAAAAGCTAGATAATAATAATAAGAGCTGCCACTCACTGAATGGTTACAACATGCCACTGCCATGCTAAGTGCTTTATATATGTTTTCCTATTTCATCCCTCCAGCAAACCTATGATTTATTAGACTCAGTTGATAAAGAAAATGAGACACAGGAAGGTGAAGTTCTTTGTCCGAAGTCAGAATGTTGGCTAAGAGAAGGAACTAGTAAATTTATGTCATTTCTAAACGCTGTTGTACTGTCTCCCTGAAGACAAAGAGGACCAAAAAGGAAACCATAAAAAGAAAATAGGAAGAAATTTTGTTCAGTGTACAAAATTACATAAAAATGCTCAACGAGAAGATAATTTGACCTACAAGGTTGTGGCAGCCTGGAATCTGAGCCGCTTGAGAAGTGGTGATTACAGTAACCAAAAGCTCCCTGGCCGAATTATGGCAGGCCCAGAGGGTAAACACCTTCACTGAGCACCCCTTCTTCTACCCACAAGCCAAGGAAGTGCTCAGAATGTTGTTGTTCATAACTTGCTGTTCTAAAGACTGAAATCACTGAGAGCTGAAAGAAGCACAGCCTTGGTAAGCAAACGGTATAGTAACGTGAGAAGTGTCATGAAAGCAAGAAAAAGGAAAGCAATGCAAGAGGACTAGGGAAGGAGTGGAGATGGAGTGAGGAGGTCAGAGAGGATGGTCTGCAGTCTTATTAGTTAGGGTAGTCAAGGAAGCCTCACTGAAAAGGTCAAATTGGTACAAAAACTTAAGGTGAGAGGCCCAGTTAAGACCAAAACGCTAGAAGGACAATTCACGAGGAGAGAACAGCTGGATGAAGCAACAGCTCCAGATTATTTTAAGAGGCAGAACTTCCACATCTCATCTGCAGGTGCCTTTCAGATTCAGAAAATTTATACAAGTACAGGTTAATGATTAAGAATGTAGGCATGGTAATCAGAAGATGCTAAAATCCAGAGGGAAAGTATGATGGGAAACAAGATTATCTGCATAGTTTCAATGATATACACAGTAATTACAAAGGAAAAACAGTACTACAGTGGAGAATCCTAGAAGACACCTTCCTAAATGAGTGACCACAATATAAATCACCAGTAAGAAGTCCGATTAATAGCATGTCTCATTTGATATCACTTCTGTAATATTATAGCCAAAACTTCAATATACCAAGGAGAAAGCACCACATAAACCCAAATTAGGGAACATACTACAAAGTAACTGACAAGTATTCTTCAAAGTGTCACAGTCATGAAAGGCAGAGAAAGACTCGAAAATTGTCACAGATTTAAAAAGACATTAAAAAAATGGCAATTAAATGCAATACTAGTCTGGATTGAATCATGGACCTGGGAGAGGACATAATGGGAAAACAGAAATTCTGATACAGTTTGATTAAGGTCTGTATAAGTCAGCTTTCCCATTGCTACAATACAATATCCAACACTCACTACTTACAGGAGAAGATTAATTTGGCTCATGATTTTAGGGGGTTCAGCCCGTGGTCAGCTGGCTCCAAGGCAGGAACATCATGGTAGAAGACACAGAAGGGCAACGATGCTTAGTTCATGGTAGCTAGAAAGCAGAGCACAGGAAGAGTGCCAGAGAGACTGGGGCAGGCACCATCTGTAGTAACCAAGGTCATGCCTCTGACCCACCCAGACATACCAGAAGTGTGTTTTCCTAATTCTCTGACTCCCAAGCCAATCATGTTCATGTAATTAAGCTTAACCAATGCAAGGTCTGCACAGCAGTTAATACTACTCTATCAATGCTGAGGATTTAGCTCAGTGGCTTAATGCCTGCCTGGCAAGCACGAGGTCATGAGTTCAATCCCCGGTACCAGAAAAAAAAAAAAAATACTACTCTATCAATATTGATTTTATGATTTTAATACTCTGTAGTATTAAGAGCTTAACATTCAGGAAAATTTGGAAAAAGACATTTGAGAACTCCACATATTTTGCGACTTTTCTGTTGCAATCTAAAATTGTTTCAAAGTTATTAATTAGAAACAAAGAAGAAGGGCCAGGGATATAGTTTGGCAGCGTAAGTGTCTGCCTTGCAAGCACAAGGTTCTGAGTTCAATTCCCAGAACCAAAAAAGAAACAAAGAAGAACAAGGTCATTATGAATGAGATCCTATATGAGGGCTTTCATCAGGGCGAAGTTCAGAACTTTCAGCCTAACACACCCTTGAGTATGAGGGCAGCAGAGAAACATGCATTTCCACACTGGGAGCAAGTTCCATGTGCATGAAAGCTGAGTTTTTCACTTCTCTACTAGGGAATTCCTTTCCTTGGGAGTGTTTTTTTGTCTTGCTTTTTGTTCTTTTATTCTGTCCATTAACTCCCTCATAACGACTGGCTACATGCAAACTGATGCACTCTAAGGAACTGACGTACATAGAATTGACTCCTAATGTTTACTCTGCTGTTTCCCACAGGCTTGGCCACTGCAAATTAGGCAACGCTCGCATGTTAATGCTGCATAAAACACTTTAATTCTCACTAGGACCTAGAATCACATTGAAAATCCACAACTGTGCTACTCAAGCTAGACTTGCCTGTGCCTATCAGCAAATTGTTACTTGTTCAAAACAGGTCATTACATAAATTACACAGAAAATTTTCACATCACCACAATGTTTCCAAAGTCTCAGTCCGTAAGTGTTGGACATTTAAAAAGAAACTTACACACTAAGGTCCTTCACCACAGACAGTTTGTGAATCATTCCTGTGGAACACTACTATTCAAAGTTTTGTCTCTATACTGACAATAAACTGTTACCTAGTTAAGATTCTTGACAGCTGGTTTTGGTTTTTTTTGTTTGTTTTGTTTTGTTTTGTTTTGTTTTGTTTTGTACCAGAGATCAGACTTACAACCTTGTGCTTGCCAGGCAGGTACTTGTGCTGCTGAGTTCTATCCCTGGTGGCCAACAATTTTTTTCACTGCAGAATTTGTTTTTTTCTTTCTGAGACAGGGTCTTACTGTGTAGTTCAGGCTGGTCTTGAAGTCATTATATAGCCCACACTGGCCTTGAACTCACAGTCTTCCTGCCTCAGCCTCTGAAGTACAGGGGTTACGTGTATGCCACCATACCTGGCCACAGCAGGACTTTCCTGAAGGAAGAAATACAGTTCACTTAATTCTAAAACAAGCTCCTTAACTCCCTGCAGTATAGTACTTTGAGTATTACTACTCCATATTTTATCAGTAAAATGAGGAAAACAAGAAGATATCATTCAAAGAGATGTTAATATAACAAGTAGAAAGCTTATAAGACGACTAAACAAATATTAATAATATTTACTATTACTGTTATCACAAGATATATGAAATGATTGGGAAGTCAGAAAAAATGAGACAAAATCAGGCCAAGAATAAAAAAATATTACATGGCTCAGTATATCAATTAGAAGCCAAATCTTTGCCCCCGTCCTTTTGGAGAAAAAAATCAATAAAAAGAAGAAAATGGTATGCATCACATGTTCAGGATGTGCATAAAATTAAAAAAAAGAAGTGCTCCAAAGAGAACAACCCCTCCTGGCTCTGAGTGCAGGTCACTAAAGATTTAAAGTCTGAGTTTCATAATTGAAATTAAAACTACTTCGCCTCCTGCTTTCAATTTGTAATGACAAAAAGAATCTACTGAAGCAAGCTAAAAGTTTTAACAGACTCACTATAGAAGAAAATTTAGCCATTAATCTGTCATTTCAGTCAAAGCTAAGCTCATTAATAACTCCTATTCAGCTCCAAACTGCCTTCAGGTTTTCTGTTCCTTTCTGATGATAAGGACTCACATATTCTATTTTTTTTTAAAAAAGTGCAAGAATTTTACAAATTCCAAAATCAACAGGTAAATAATACTGACGACAACACTTTTCTTGGTGGTGCTACCTTTCTAAGTGCTTTATGAGATTTTAGAATTAAAATATTTTAAACAGTATGCTTGCCATTCTATCACATAGTAATTTTTACAAACATTTCAAATTTGAAGATTTTTTGATCAGCATAAATTTGCAAGATAAAAATGATACCCTGATTATTTAAAGTAATATCAGCTAACACATTTTGAAATATGACAAAAACCAAGAATGGTTAAACAGAGTTAATTTTGGAAGAAAATTAGTCAGTAAAGCACACTTATTACAGAAATCATATTTGGTATAAGGAGATGGATTTCTTGAACTATATTTATAGTATGAGAAATATCTCATGTTAGTATTCATTATTAGCACTAAAATTCTAGGGTTATAGTTATTTATATTTATAGAGTTCTCTCACAATGAGAAAAATTTTTTGCAACCAGGCTAGAATGGGGATTTTTAATATAATATCATCCCCAACAGATAAACAAAGAATAAACTACATAGATATTAGCTAAAACCAACCATTCTTAACTTCAAAGGTCTAAAAGCAAGTATAATCAGGAATAAATAAGGAAAACAACATACTATCTTTAAATAAAAATCACTAAAACTTGTCTTATATGCCAAAAAGATACTCTTTGTAGTACATTTCTTTGTATTACAAAATTCTTAAAGAATGAAAAAACTATTTTTTTAATCCAGGGCCTTGTGCATGCAAAGCTCAAACTGAACTGTACCCATAACAAGGAAAAATCTTGAACAGAAATATATTCTGCAGAAGAGATGAGGTATACAAGTCTACAAGTCTTCAGCTCCCCCTGAATTTCAATTTCCCTATTCAGTTTTCTCATTTTTATACCCTTACCAATTAGTGATTAGTCATCTCCTGCTCCATTTTTCCTTGGAACAAGCACAGATTAAAACTCCTTGCTATTCTTTAATTTAACTGAGACAGCTGACATTTTAAAGAACAATGATAATGGGCCAGGGATTTAGCTCTGTGGCATAAGCACCTGCCTGGCAAGTGTAAGGTCACGAGTTCAATCCCCGATACCACAAAAAGAAAAAAAGGAAAAAAAAGAACAATGATAATAAGACTTTAAGAATGGAGCAATTGGACATCCATCACCAAAAAAGTGAATCTCAACCAAAACTTTATAATTTATACAAAAATTAATTCGAAACAGATCACGGAGTTAATGCAAAACATGAAATTATAAAACTTTTGGTAAAAATACAGAAAAATAATTTGAGGATCTACATCTACAAGAATTCTTAGACTTAATGTCAAAACACAGTCAACAAAATTTTAATTTGAACTTGCATTTCATCAAAACTGAAAACCTTGGCTCAGGAAAAGAGCCTATTCAAGAAGATGCAATTATTTGTTGCAGCCTAGAATATAATCCAACAAAGAATTTGTACGTAGAATGTGAACAAATTTTTCAAAACTTAATTGTAAAAACACCTCAAATAATCCAATTTACCCTGGGCAAAAGATATGAACAAATATTTCATCAAAAAAGAAATACAGATGATCAACTAAGCATACAAAAAGATCTTTGATATCATTAGTTATTAAGAATGAAATTCAAACCATAATGAGATGCATGATATACTTATCAAAATGGCTAAAGTAAAAAAAAAATAGTGGCAATACCAAATGTTGGTAAGAATCCAAATGGGAATGAACAATGGTATGTTCTGAAATGGTATGGTCTGAAAAAGTTTGGTAATATCCTAAAATCTACAAATATTCATATAATTCAAAACTTGTACTATTCCATATTTATCTCTGAGAAATAAAACTTTTAAAACTTACATTCAGAAAAAAAAAACTATACATGACAGTACCTGGTAGCCCTATTCATAAAAGCTCTAAACTGGAAATAACCTGATATCCTGCAATAAGTAAATGGTTAAACAAACTATAATCTATCCATACCACAGACCACTGGTCACCCGTAAAACAGACTGCTGATACACTGACAGTGTGGATGAACCTGAGGGAATTATTCTGAGTGGAAAAAGCTACTAACACCTTAGATATTACGTTATTTCATTTGTATAATATTCTTGAAGTAACAGAGATGGAGATAGTGACTGTCAGAGATTAAGGATGAGAGGAGGTGAATAAGGCCATAAAAGGGCAGCAGAAGGGACCCTTGTGGTGATGGAACTGTTGTGCACCCACCATAATGGTAAACGCACATTATCTGCAGGACAATTTTCAGTTAGCCACGGGCTGACCTTGCTTTCCATCCTTTCTCACCTGTAGTCCTTAAGGACAAGTTAGCATGTGCTGGGAAGACACCGCTGTGAGCTGGAAGAGTTAACCGAAAGAGCTCTAGTCACTCTCCCTAGAAACAAGGTGTCTTTCAGTGTGCTAGCCCAACTCATTACGGGACTCTGAGGTACAGAACCCAGGGAAACTGCTCCTTTAAGTTTCTTCAGCTGCAGTGCAAGTGGTACACCCCCAGTGGAGACGCCATCTACCCTGGGCAGTTTTCCTGTGCCTTGGGAAACTGACTAGAAGGGAATTCGAAGCTTCTATTGTCTTTTGATACTTACCTGAAGTAATAAATCTGCTTCATTTACTTCATGGCATATGTGACCCAAGAATTTGGTAAGCAATGCATGGTATAACTGCTTCACAATACCTACACATGATAAAATTACGTAGAACTAAAAACACATTCAAAGGAGTACATGTAAAACTGGAAAAATGTGAATAAGATTGAAGGATTGATTAACGTCAACTTCCTGGGTGTGATATTGCACAATTATTTTGCAAGAGTTATCTGTGGGAGAACTACAAGAAGGGTACCATGACTTTTACTGCATTCTTACACAGCATGTAAATCTAACAACTATCTCAAAAGTTTAATTAAAATAAGAGAAAAGGAAATAAACAAAAAGAAATTATAGTAGTTGAATAAAGTAATTATTCCTGATATTAATATGTGCAAAAAAGCAGCTAAAAATCTTACTAGGTTATTTTAGGGCAGGCCTACCTTTTTAATCTGATCACCATAAGATAGTCAATGTAGCACACTGAAAGTGCCTCAAATTATGCTATACTGAAGCCAGAGATATAGCTCAGCAGCATACGGCCTGCCTAGCAAGCAAGAGGTCCTGAGTTCAATTCCTGATATAAAAAAAATATGCTATACAGATTCCATCAAGAGGTGAGTTTTGTTTCTCTTCCTCTTGACTCTGGGCAGATTCTTTAACTCCCTTGACCATTACAATGTCATACAAGTGACACTGACAATCTCTAAGCCAAGACCCTAATGCACTGGCAGTTTTCACTTCTTGAACTCATGCCTGAAGTCAATTGCCATGTAAGCAATGTGACTATCCAGAAACCACCATACTATGAGGAAAAAGAAAAGAAAAATCAGGTCATTAATTTGATGGAGAGATGCCAGATGACAAATGTGACCCAAGAACACTAAGCATTTGACACATGAATAAAGGGGTATATTCACTCCCCAAATGAACTCTCCACCCCCAAATGCCGAACACACAAAATCATGAGCAAAATAAAATGGCTGATTTCCTCAAATAGGCTGGCCTCCAGATGACTTGGACCATCTTTTTCCCTCTTTTGCCAAAGTAGTTTTTTGTATTTAAGGACCGATCTCTCTTTTTCTAGAGTTAGTATCTTCTTGCCTCCAAATCCTCTTTCCCTCAGCACCAGGCTCCAGTCTGAAAAATACGCCTAGTTGAAATCCTAGCAAGATATCAAGGCTAGAGTTTTGTGGCCCTTTTTTTTGGTCAATGACCTACAAAAATATGTTTTATGTGAGAACAAATACAAATACACATACATACATGTAATAGAAAGAAAAGTTTCAAACAATAGTTACCTTTACTATTGCAATGGATTCCAGTATTTTCTTTCATTGACGATTCTATTCTGTTGTTATCTAAATAAATCTTTTGGCCATGAGACCAGAGCTTTGCTTTGTTGGAAATTACATATTCAAACCTGCTTTATAATAGAGAAAAGACAGGTGTTGGCAATCTAAAATGTTGACCCCTAAAAACAAAATTGATCCATGAGTTGCTTTTCATTATCTAAGCAGAAGAGAACATGTTCCCATTTTAGCACTAAAATAATCTTTGCTTCCTTTAATTTATTTTTTTTCCTGTTCACAAAGCTTTTTCTGACATAACAAAAACATTCACAGGAAAAATAGAGGTGCTTGCAAGAAAAAAAATAATTGGGGGAATAAAATATTCCAGAAATGACTTCTACATAAAAGGAAGTATCACAATTCCTTGTCTGGAAGTAGGACTGGTTCTAGAAACATTGTGTCCTTATGTAAAAAATTCTCACATTTCTTCAAATTAGTTTAATTCTTTCCTTAGCTAGGCCTTTCCTCCGTACCGATAATACTAAACTGCTGCTGCTTCTTGACCTGTATCACTTTCAGGGTGTAGCAGAGAACTTCTGTCCCTTCTTCATCTCATTATACTGCCCACACAGCCATGCCAGACTTGCACGCCACAAATTCCAGGTGCTGTGGCTAAAGGACAGAGTTGATAAGCCAGACCTGCCTTTGTGTCAGAAGAGATAAACCTCTGCGTTCAGTGTTTCTCGTTGTTACTGCAACAGCCTCACTGAACCTTGACGAGCATCTGGGCTACTCTGCCAACGCACTCTTCTATCAATTCTCTGCTCACTTTCCGCCTCCTCCTCGGCTTATTCCCCCGGCCTCTTACTAGACAGCAGACATGGCTACTTTTACTCCATGGTAGTGGAGTCGGGTATGCCCACTCCTGGAAGGGAAAGTTTTAAAAGCCCCACCTTAGCACAATACTTTAAACATAATATGTGCAGAATTTTTTAAAAACTGAAAAGAACGGAAGGTTTGTCAAAGTCGTAGTAATAACTGTAACTATTCCATAGTAAAAGCTTTTATGCCTCATTTTGATTCTGCCCTTGTAGAAAGCACAGAGATAGGAAACAGAACGAATTCCTAGGTCAAAATCAGAAAGAGGTCCATAGTAGATATTCATTAAGCAGTTGCTAAATAAACTACACTCATCTAAAGCTAAAATTTTAATTTCTATGAACTCTAAGGTTAGCCAATTTCTTCAAAGCAGCTAATTCTGAAAGAAGTCAAACATAAATATAAAAACATTTATAAATACCTGAAATCTGAACTAATACAAGTATATGACTCTAAATCAGGCCTGGACTAAGTCTTCTCTGACAGTAGAGCTCTTCTCTCAGGATACTGGGGGCAGACAACAGGGAAGCAGTGCAAACATGGGACTGATCATAACATGAGCTGGTGGGTGCATTATACTTTTATCCTCACAGATGTTATATGTTGAAACCCTAACCACCAATATGATGGTATTTGGAGGAAGGGTTTTAGTGATTTATACAGTGTAGATGAGGTCATAAGGATGGGGGATTTCATAAGGATGGGGGATTTCATGATGGGATTAGGACCCTTATAAGAAAAGGAAGAGACAGAAAATCACTTCTTTTGTGATACTGGGGATCGAACTCATAACCTCGTGCTTGCCAGGCAGGCGCTTATGCCTCTGAGCTAAGTCCTCAGCCCAGAAAATCACTTCTTAAATGCATGCAGGAGGTGGGCCCTCACCAGAAACCAAACCCTGATACTTTGATCTGGAACATTCAGCCTTCAGAACAGAAATAAGAACCTGGCTTTCTTTTCTTTTCTTTTTTTTAGACAGCCAGTCTATAGTATTTTATATTTTGCCATACAAGCAAGGGTTGACTACTAAACACAGGAAGCTTTAAAGTAGGAAGAGCCCATCAACTGGGTTTGGCCAGGCAAAATCCAAGAACTATTGTTGTTGTTACTGTTTTTCTTCTTCTTCTTCTTCTTTTATTTTAAAAAGAATAAAATCCAACAAAACAAAACAAGGTGAAGCCAATCCAAACAAATCCGTGAAAGTGGTACTGAACTTTAAAGCAGGGTAATAGGAAATCAACAATAGCTACCATGATATCTCTTATTACCTTCACAATAGTTGTCCATTCCATCAGACATTGTAAAATCAAATAAAACAAAACAGAATAAAACCAATCAAAACAGAACATTGAATAAAGCAAAACAATAAATCAGAACAAAAACAAAGCAGTGGAAACAATATTGGATTTCAAAAATAAGACAGAAGAAAATCCCTCATATTTGCTACATTGCATACTGTTATCCTCCTAGTAGATGCTCAGACTACCAGCATTAGGCCTGAAAAGTCAATCAAACAACACAAGCACGTAGTTATTTTTGTACCTCAGTTGCTATCAACTCAGCCTGTTCTCCGAACCAGTTGGTAGCTTTGGGGTGGAGGGGAGTCTTGACTCTCAGCCCATGTGTGGGTCAGCTCGTGGGGAGGGCAATCTGGCTTATCTCTTCCTGGGCCCTACATGGTTTTGTGGCTTACTGGAAGGGTGAACTGGCTTCTTGACGTGCTTCTCTCAGACCCAGCATGGCGTCTTCTTTTGCGTTTCTTAAAAGGAGTCTCACTATGCTGCCCAGGTTGACCTTCAACTCCTAGGTTCAAGCATTCTTCCTTAGTGTCTCAAGCAGCTGGAACTACAAGCTCGCACCTGCGTGCGGGCTAAACTGAGGATTCTGACAAGTCCTCTTCCCTTTTATCTATGCATCCAACTTGGTCCTAAAACTTCTCTCATATCTCAAGCCTGCTGTAATTTCTCTTTTTCCCTGAAGCCTGATATTGTCACCTTTTTAAACATATTTTAGAACTTAAAATTACTCTGGCTTATTAACAGGCTGTTTAATATGCAATTATCTGATTTCCCAATAGACCATAATGTCTTAGGAGAATGCACCCTATCCTATTTATCTTATCTTTTTTTTATTCTTTCTTTCTCTGACTTTTCTTGAAGAATGGATTTTCATATGTAGAGTTTCTAAAAAGGATTAGGTTAGAAATATTTTTGCTGCTTGCCATTGAGCCAAACTTGATTGACAGAAGCAAGAAAAGAGTTAAATATCTGGAAAAAAAAATTGGGGCTGTTATACAAACAAAAAGAATATAAAATTGGGGGAGGAAATATTTTTAATAATGAAAAATTTTTAATAGACCTTAGTTCTTCCTCTGTTGTATTATGTTGTAAGAAAACAACATGAATAGAATAAAAATATCCCTTTATTCTTTATGAGTTTACTTATATTCTAAAAATATAAGTAAACTTATATTTTTAAGTTTTTTTGAGAATTACAGCACAACATAAATCAGCAATCATCACTGCAGACTAAAAATAACTAGATTAAAAAATCACTTTCTAATCCTCAAAACTGTATGTTATTAATACACAGTTTCATTTAATTGGCTAAGAATATAGACATAGTCTATATTTTATAATAGATTACAATACTGGATTATAGTTTTAGTGTTTCTCTCATAAAACCAATTTTCTTTAAGGGACAGTTAAAATCTAACATTTAAATTATGAAATCTTAAAAGTTGGTATGGATGCTAGGCTCTCAGCATTTCTTAATAAAGGAGCCCGAAATAGTATATGAACCCAGTTCCAGCCATCAAAGTATCACTCTGATTTGTTTTGTTTTGCTTTGTTTTGTTTTGAGATAGGGTGTCAATATAAACCCCAGGCTGGCCTTGAACTCAAAGTATCCTCCTGCCTCAGCCTCCCAAATGCTGGGATTATAGGTGTGCACCATCATTCCCAGCAGTATAATCACTTTGAAAGGTTCTCTATCACAGAGCTGAATAAGTCAATATTCTACAACATGGCAAACCAAAAAAGGGTAACACACTACCAAATGTTATCAATTTAATGGTGATTAATCCATTGGATTTTTTTTTCTCTTGTACTGGGGATCAAACTCGTGACCTTGCACTTGCCAGGCAGGCATTCATACCACTGAGTTGTATCCCCAGCCTTGGGTTTATTTCTATGAGGAAGAACATACAGGGATTGAAAAAACCTGGCAGTTTTTAAAGGAAGTAGAAAGGGCTGGAAGGTATGGGATGTCGGAAGGCTTGGAACACAAAAGACAAAAGGAAAAGGAGGGCAGGCCACAAGGGAGCCGGGGAAGAAGGCCCTCGTCAGACAATGCACAACAGCATACACAGCCACACGGTGTATAGAGAGCACCAGAATGTAAATGATGGGCATTCCTAACAAACTGGGAAACACCAGAAGTCAAGGCATATTTATTCCATAATTTTTGCTTGAGGTAACCCTTAAATAGCCTTTACATTTTCTAATGTATAACCTAGTCAAGACATCTGAACTGCACCATAAATATATTCCCTAAATAGGTCCAGTGTTTCAACTTATCCAAGCCCTTAACTGAACTAAGGTTAAGTTTAGGTTATTCTATCATTTAGAGAAAATATTAAGAAAGATGAAATATGGTGGCATACAAGGACCAAGGGAGAGAAAATTTAAACTCTACAGGTCACTTTCCTCATTTCTGCTCAACTGCCATTCTAGATTCTACTAGAAATATACAGCACTTCAAATGTACCCTTTAAATGTGACAGCATATTTCTCCTTTATTCCTTTACTTCTCTGAGGCACACATGCACATAACACATAGTCCATAGCGCTACCACAGCCAGAGAGAGTAGTAACAGCAGCAGATTGCCAATGCTTTCTCAAACAAAGACACCAAACATGGCTACAAATAAAGATAAATAAAATATTGCCCAGGAAATTAGCCAGGTTTAGGAAAAAAAAAACTATCACAGAAAGAAAAGGAACATTCTGATATAAATGTATATAAAGACAAGGTTTCTATATATACATAGTAGCTGCATCAAATATATAAATACATATTATGCAAATTAAAATTTAGTACTAAGTACAAGTCTGGGGGTAAGCTAAACATATAAGATTTTTTAAATCCTTTAAATTTATTTAAAAAATTTGTTTTGTCTTTTTCAGACAGGGTTTCACTGTGCAGTTCAGGCTGGCTTTGCAGTTCAGGGTCACTCTGTAACCCAGGCTGGCCTCAAATTCTCAGCAACCCTCCTGCCTCAGCCTCCCTAGTGCTGAAAATTCAGGCATGCACCACCATGCCCTGCTCAATTTTCTAAAATGTTAAGAAATGCTAGTAAGGTATGCTTTTGATTTTTAATGAATCTGAGAAAATGACAAAATGCTATATTTTGTTTAAAAATATAATTAACTATTATATAATAAAACAAATTTATAGACTGATGTGCATGAAATTAACTTGTTTGCGTGTTTTTTTTTTGCATTGTGAGGGACCAAACCAAAGCCTAATGCATGTTAAGCAAATGATCTACCACTGAGCTACATCCCTGGCCCTGTACACCTTTTTAAAAAGTTATTTTATCCTACAACAATTCAGGAAGAAGTCATGTCATAAACTGGACTACTAACACAATCATTGTAAAATGTAGAAATACAATAAAATGGAAAAGTAGTGAGCAAAAATATTTTTCAAAAAATAATTAAGCTCAACATATTTTAACTAACACACAAGTTCAGAAGAGTTAGAAGAGTTAAATAATAAAAAAAGGTTAATTAAAAAAAGTGAATTGGGGGCTGGAGAAAAGATGGCAGACCTATAGGTAGCAGGATATGGAGCCTCTCTGAGAGAGACAGCTCAAATGCCAGAATAGAACACCCCGGAGAGACCCAAACAGAGGGAGATGGATTCTGTCAATCCAGGAAGAAACTGAAGTGAAAGAAATTGCTTGACTACAAGGTCCCGGGACTACCATTACAGAAGGTAAGATCAGCAAGCACTGCACTCTTGCCGGGCCGCCTGAATTTGTGCTTAGGATTGACTTGAGTGACCAAACCGCGCCCATGCAACTGATTTGAGCGGCCCGAGCTTGGAGCTGAACAGCCCTGCAGGTCACTCACCAGGAACCAGCCCTGCACATGGCCCCCCCCAGAGGCACTGTGAATTCACACTGCAGCTGCGCTGAGGTCAGAGGTCGGGGAGCCCAGCAGTTATCGGGACCGGCATCAACATGCGGTAAGTAATGGGAATAAGATGCTCCTGCAGGAAAGGGGCAACCAACTGGATGACATGTTGGGAAACATGGTCCTAACTCTGTAAGGAAGCGGCTTCAGTTGGTTGCTCCTCTCCCAGAGTGGATTGGTGGGATCGGCTTGGACTAGGCCACATCCTTGGCCGGGACCCAGTGGGTTGTCACAAATCATTTAATTCCCTGAGCACAGTGCACACTGACGCAGTGAAGGCCCATGAAGGTTGACTGGCCGAGAGGGAAGGAGCCAGGATATACTGCCCTTGCTTACACTTCACTCTCTGATAGCGGACTGCAGAGGGCAGAAGCCCCTAGCTTGCGTGCTCCAGAAGAACCCTAACCAACAAGAAAAGGGGCTGGGAATTACACTATACACTTGTATGGAAGGAACCAAAAACATGACAAGAGAGAGAAATAAGAAAAAGTCCCCAGCCCCCAATCCTGAGAATATTGATCCAGGAGAGGTAAATATAAAACAGATTGAGGACAGCAAACGTGCAACATCAAACATAGCATCAGCAGATATAAAGAGATATCTTCGGGACCTCGTAAATGAGATCAAAACTGATCAAAATTCAAGTTATACAAGAGATAAGTAGATTCATAAAAGAAAGGCTGGGCATCTCTCAAGAAGACACAGACAGAAGAATGGAGGACCACAAAAGGAGAGAAACATTTAATGAAGAAAACAAGAAAAACCTAGAATTCATGAAGCAAATTCAAAGAGATTATCAAGAAACTAAAGATG